>JALLLS010000080.1:0-158485 GCA_025094145.1 Spinellus fusiger | reverse complement strand
GCTAAACAAATCTATCAGTCTGCTTGTCTGAGACTTTGTCTTGCTAGATCTGCTACTGCTAGGTTTGGAACGATCCAGGTTGCCCAATTAGCTGCCCTCCCTAACATATACTCTCGTTTTCTTTATCTGCAAGCCAAATTTGTTGAGCGCGCAGCTACCCTTCCTGAAGACACCCTCCTCTGGTGCCTTGTCCCGCAGCTTGAAGCACCCCAGAGTAAAGCCAGATGGATTAAGCTACGTGGCAATGTACTCTGGAAAAATGCTCAAAGAATAGGACGGGCTCACAACCCTCCTAAATATCCATTAAAAGTAGCTTATCTTGAACGTCTTCAAAGTGAAATTACTAGTCTAGTACGTGGCAAGAATCCGCTGGTGACGGTAGCCCGTGGACTATGTAGACCTGTTTGGGATCCAATTCTTCTACTACCGTGCACGCACAAAGAAAGACATCGTCTACTAAAATGGAGGATTGCTTGGTTACCACCAACACCTTCAGTTCCTTGCCAATGTGGCCACCCATCTGCCAATCGGGACCACTTTCTCACTTGCACATTCGTTGACCATGAACGCTCCACGTTCTTGTTCTTCTTAGTTCCTGCACCACCACAAGACGTTCATCCAATTAACTATTGTCTAAATCTTCTGCCGCGCACGGTTAAGTCTTTTGTTAAATGGCGAGATCTTTGGCCCAGTTTGTTAATACTGCTGCAAGCCATTGATCGAGCCACGTCTACTCGAGACTTTAAGGTAGAGTCATCAGCTGGTAGCTTGCTCATTGAGGCTGCTGATGGGTGTGTTGAGCGGGAACGCCAACGCCGCCATAGAGTGCAAAGACTCCTGCAGCAACAGACGCTGTATCCTTACTTCTCCTCCGATCTCTCCTCTACCACCCATTCTTAACCCATTTAGCAAGGCCAGAAGCTGCTAGTGTAGTTGCTGTATTTGTGTCCTGAGGATTGTCCGAGTTGCTCTAAGTATCCCTCGTTGGATTTCGAATCGCCACAGAATGACGGTTATCTTTTTGGTGTCCTGATTTCCTTGCTGAATTTATGGCCTTTTGAATGTCTATTCATAATTCTCATTTTACCATCATTTCCACTCATTTTCATTATTTTCCCCTCATTTCGAGGTTTTATATTCTCTTTTCTTTCTGTTTCCCATCCATTTGCATTATTTTTTTCACTTTTGTATTTGAAGTGTTTATATGTTTATTCTTATTTTTTTCCAAAAGTTCTCATAGGGTGGCTGATATGCCCAATGCGCGAATAGCAAACCACACCCAAAAAATAAAAATACTTTGAACTGTAGACAACTCTATCTCATGTTGAAGAGAGCGCCTTAGCATCTAATCAATTCGATGTAGTATTTCTTAATTTTGAATAGCACATCAAACTCTTCCAATCTTATCACCTATTTTTTCTGGCCATTTGTTTATTTATTATAACTCTGCATTCACTTCAGTCTTTGTATATGTTTTTTCTTTCTTTTTTCTTTTTTAAATACATACAGTATCGGGCAGCTATAAACTTTAATTATTTATGTAAAAAAAAACTGTCGATTATACAAATAAGAGTTGCTATTCAAAAACTCAGTAAACAATAGGTGCGCTAAATAATTAAGTTATATTTTGCTAAGACATCATGTTATGAATTTAAAGACTAATTATATGCATCTAAGGCATAACCAATATAATAATAATTATTCAATATCATTCCTTTATAAAATGCTGAGTAATTGTTTTCCCTTAATTCACTTCCAGGGACAGAATTCTCCCTCATTTGTAATATCATAATATTTAAATGTTCAATATTAGACTACTTATGATTAAGGTCGGTCTTTCTCATCACAGATCTGGTAGTTTTTTTTTCATTAACTCTTTTGTTTCTGCCTAAGTTAAGCTTAACTTTGATAGCTATAGTCTCATGATAATTCTTTAATAATCTTGCCATAGCAGGGCATATTATATCAACAACAACATAATAAATCTTGTTGCTGATATTTACTCCTGTATAATGATCATGTGAAAATGTATATTATTATATTTTATGCATGTGCTACTGTTTAACATAGCCTGGAACAAAAAAGTTTAGTAAAAAGAGATATTTCTCAACGTTCTATAGGATAAAATTATAGCCACTTGTATAATTTTTTCAAGCTGTATAATGTGATACTTTGTATTATTAACACATTTGTAGATGGCTAATGAGTTTAAGCTTATGAATAATTAAAGAAAGATGAATAAGACACTTTAAATAAGCTGAAATATAATACATAGAAGAAAGAGAAGAGAATATTACATAAAATTCTTAATGAGGAAAATGGTGAATGAATGTAAATTAGTAAAATGTACACTATTTTCATAAACTATTCACACAACCTCGAAAAAAATTACACAGTTTATATTTCATAATTCGTATAATTCCATAAGTATTATTTGCACAAAGTGTTCGAAATTCATCAAAGAGGATTTTTACTTAAACATGTTTCAAATTTCAAAGAAGAGTAACAATAGAATACCCTAAGATCACTGATAAAGACATCACTACATACTTCAGTAATCCTTATGTTTAGAGTCTCACTTCCTAGATATTTTTTTCTTTTAAGCTTACTCTTTACAACAGACCAAGATTGCTGTTGTTTTTGCTCTTGTCATGAGCTGGACAACCTCTGCTCTGGTTTCCTTTTTTAATCAAGCGATTTTTTTTTCAAATTAATATGGAAAGCGTACTCATCGATTAACACACAATTATTATTGTAATCTATATCTATTTGGCCCCATCTGATGACCCAGTCAAATATATTCTTTCAATACTTTTAGGTAGGTTTCTTTTATTTGAGTGAAAGTGTGCTTTTTTAAATGATAAGGCACACCTTTTTTGTTATGAAGCTGTAGACCATTGTTTTGGTAACTTCCAAGTCTTTGAACTGTTCAGTAAGACTGTCCATTGCCTGATTTAACCTTGCAGAGATACAATCCAAAAACATTTCAAAAAGATGTTTCTTATGATCTTCATTTAATAATGCTGGTTGGCCCATTTTTGAGTTCTCTACAGACTTAATTTTGTGATCGTCCATATCTTGCATGACTTGTTCCTGATCTCTTTTAAGCCAGTTGTATGCGGTTCGACAAGAAAGTAGGTATTAATTAACTGATTTACCTGCAGTCATACCTAGTTCACAAACCAGATGAAAAAGGTGACCCTTAACACTATCACCATGTTTCTTTTAGTAGGATACATGTGCTGAAGTAGAGACTGTAGCTTCTTTGGTGGCCCTGGGTTTTGACTGAGGCTTCTCAGGTGATTTTAAGTCCAAATAAGTACTGTAGTCTACGATGTTTTGAAGAGGAAAAGATTCTTTATCTACATCCATCAAGATATATTCATTGCCCAATTTGTTGATAGCATTTCCCTGTCCATCTTTATAGTAGATTTGTTAGTTCATTGTTGAAGACATAATATTTCGAAAAGCTTGTAATTTTTTTCTAAGGTTGTGTGAATAGTTTATGAAAATAGTGTATATGCCTTCTGTAGGCATTATAGCTCTAAACAATGCTCGAAAATCCAATAACAAGTGTGTTGTAAGTAGGTAAAAGCTATATCTCTCAAAGCTTCATTCAATGAATCTAAAGACTGTTTATACACAACTTCTTCTAAGACATAGCCAATATGATACAAATCATTCAATATCAATCTCTTTCATAATGCATGGGTAATGTTCTTCTGTTAAAGACTTCCAAGGGACAGAATATTCTCTCGTTTATCACAACAGAAATCCTGAAAAAACTAAAATAATAATACAATAAACAATAAAAAATTGTGACAAAATGGAATATTAACTATACTAATGTCCCCCAATAATCCATCTACAAGTGAGTGAGGCCACTCTATCGTCTCGAGCAAACAAAGGTTGATTAATGACCTGTAGCAGTTATACAAATAAGCCCGACACCAACCACAACTAAATATCGCTGCTTTAAAAAGATAGAACATAAAAAAATCACAAGAGTAAGCTATTAGGTGTTATCTCCTTTTTCTCATCCCTTGTTCTTATCAGTTTACTTATAAAAGCGTTTATTTAATTGATTTATATTGAGCACAAATAAAAAATTCAACATGGCAGTATTTCAAAATATTTCCTCGGATAAAAACCTCAGCACAACAGAGATACAGCAACTAGACTCACCCAAAGACAGTGCACAGGAATGGAATACACCTCTTCGTCACTCAGGTCGATGGTTCAAGGACCAACATGGTCGTACGCTACTAATGCGTGGTATCAATCTCGGAGGATCATCAAAGCTACCTACCTATCCTTACTCGGGATCTACTCATTTGTACGATGAGCATCTATTTTGGGATCATCGTAATGTCAGTTTTGTGAATCGGCCTTTCCCACTTGAAGACGTCCACCAACATTTCTCGAGACTAAGAGCCTGGGGATTGACTTTTATCAGACTACTTGTGCCTTGGGAGAGCTTAGAACACGCTGGCCCCGGTCTTTATGATGAAGAGTATATTGACTATATACGGCAACTAATTTCTATGATGCCTGCCTATGGCCTTAAATGCCTCATTGATCCTCACCAAGACACGGTAATTTAATCAAAGTCTCGTGTTATAAACAAGGAAAAGTATAAATATCTATACTTTTCTATAGTGGTCTCGTTTCTCAGGAGGATCAGGTGCACCTGGCTGGACATTTGAGGTGGCAGGTATGAACATACGAACCTTCAAGGAAACAGGTGCAGCCTATGTTCACAATACAAATGCGGTTCCTGGTGATCCACTTCCCATGGTAGGATATTATTAAAACTGCAATAGACTAAGTCAAATGTAAAGGTATGGCCCACAAATTATACGAAGCTGGCCTCTTGTACAATGTTTACTCTATTCTTTGCTGGAGATACCTTTGCACCTGAACGACTTTATAAAGGAAAATCCATACAACAGCTCCTCACTTCCTCTTTCATCAATGCATACCAACATCTGGCCACTCGATTGAAAGATATGGAGGCTGTTGTTGGATTTGAAGTAATGAATGAACCTCATCATGGTTATATTGGTCTTAAGAGCTTGACAGAATTTGATCCTATTGTCAATTTGATATTTGGAGATGCTCCTACACCTTTACAAAGTTTTGCACTAGGCAATGGTATTCCACAGACTATTGGTGTATTTATCAAGTCTTGGCCATTTCCGACCAAGAGATCTCATCAACGAGAAGTTAATTCTAACAAAGTCTCTGCTTGGCTCGAAGAGCGTGAATGTATTTGGAAAGAGCATAATGTGTGGGGTGTCAATAAGGTCACAGGAATACCTGAACTCCTGGACTCTGCTTATTTTAGCAAACATCCCTCAACAGGTGTTGAGGTTGATTTTTACAAGGACTTTTACTTACCATTTGTAAACACTTATGCTCAAGCTATCCAGAGTGTTAAAAATGATTGGTACTGTTTTGTTGAACCTTTAGCCAATGAGGTAAGTCAAGTGGTTATTCAGGGGGGAAGCACTATCTAATGTCTCGGGTTGTTGAGAATAGAAAGCACCAGTGCTGACCGAGAAAGATCATCATCACCATATGATCTTTGCTCCTCATTGGTATGATCTCAATTGTGTCTTTTACAAAGCATTTGACGGAAGAATGACACATGATGTTCAGTCACTTCAAAATGTAAGCTATAGACAGTAGTATTGCGTCTTTATAGATAATAATGCTCTGTGGGTAGGGTGGCAATGTATTTACTGCAACCTACTTTGGCAGAAAAGGTGCTAAAAAGAATTACCGGGGCCAGATCCGTAATATTAGAGAGAATGGTCTTAAGAACATGGGTGAAAAACCATGTGTGCTGGGTGAAGTGGGCATTCCTATGGACTTGAATGAGAAGGAGGCTCTCAAGACAGGTGACTATACACGACACATACACTTCCTGGATGCAGTCATTTATGCTCTTGAGACAAATCTGGTTAACTTTACGTGAGTAAAACTAGCCTTTATTACAACCGTTGCTCACTGTTTCTCATACTTTAGTCTATGGAATTATGATGTTTGCAATGACCATGAATATGGAGATCACTGGAATGGTGAAAACTTTTCATTATTTTCGGCTGTAATGATGAATTCTAGCAGCAATACAGAGACAAGTCCTGTCAATATCGCACTATCCGCCATCAAAAATATAGAAGGCGACACAGATAGTGACCATGACCTTATTCATAGTGGAGGAAGAGCGCTTGCTGCAGCAATAGTGAGTCTTATTCTTATGAAAAAGAAAAAAAGTCTAATGTCTGTGTGTTTTTATATTTTATTATTACTCTTACAATAACTTTTGTGTGATATCCTAGCGTCCTTATGCTTCTAAAGTGGCAGGTACTCCCATAACCTCTGAATTTGATATGGATTGTTTGGAATATACTCTCACATTCAAGCCATTCACCAAAGAGCAATATCATGAGCTTAGCACTCATGGTTATGACATCAACACATCGATCAGTAGAAGAACAGAAATATTTGTTCCTGGATACCACTTCCGTAGCGAATCAATGAATATACAAGCAACTCATGGCACTTGGGATTATATGCCTGACAGACAGACACTTTATCATTACTGTCCTATTGGTATTGATGAATGTATCACTATCAAATTGAAAACATCAAGAACATCAGACAGAAGCTGTCTTCTTTCTATTTACTCTTTCTTTTTTCTTCACTATGGATATATTATTCTCTTTCTTGGACTCTTCCTTTTCCTTTTTTCTTTTGCTGATTTACAAGCCATTCAGTATAACTTATACCTTCATTCAATAGATGACCTTTCTTTTGTAAAAACCATCCTTTCTTCTCCCCTATCATCATTCCACAATTAAATTTAGTTACAATGTACTCAAACAATAAATGAAAAAATAGTTATAGTCCTCATTGTAATAAAGCTTTTTTCATCAGCTGCTCTCCCAACAATGAGTGTCTTTTTTTTCTCTTACTTCTAAATCTTTGGTGCTGTTTATGAGATATTATTTTGTATTTGTATTGGTAAAAAAATGTTTTAGAGATTGAGTACGATTTGCTTAGAAAAGTACTACTAATGTCTATTTAATATTTTGAAAAATATGCTCCACAATCAATAATAGACTTACATTTGCTAGATTTATTTCTTGATAAAATCAGGACTTAATTCTTTTCGTTGTAAAAGATTTATTAATAAACAAAAGAATGGGATAGATGAACTCAAGAACCATTATTGGAAGCTCTGCTAATTAATGAACCAAAGCCGATGCTGATATCTAAATAAATATTGTCATCATGGCAACAAAGCTTAATAAAAGAAAATAGACACCCATTGAACAATACTAGAAAAATATAAATATAACTTATTCATAATAAATAATAGCTCTAGATCCAAATTTTATAAATAAAAAAGAAACACTTGGTGATTATTAAAAATGATATCATGTCAACTACACATGTCCATTCTTTATCTTTATTTATATATCAAATCATAAGTAATTTCAAAATAAACTTGATAAAGAGTAAGATTTTTATTTTTAATAATGACAACAAATAATATACAGTCTATAGACATAAGTAGTTCTCGATAGCAAAGTAAGTCTCTTCATTAATATTAACAAAACAGACAATGAATAAAGGTATAAATAAAAGGTAATAAAGATTCAAAATAAACAGAAAATGGCTTAATAAAGTGTTCATTTTATCACTGAAAATCCTATCAATCGTTCGTGATATTTTTATGTATTTTTTAAACATGGAAGGTGACATTTGATAAAGTGAAAAGATATATTATACATTAATTCTCATAAATTACATAGACATGTTTATTATACGCAACTAAACAAAGTAGCTTGGATTCTATTGTTGCTTTTAAGAATGAACACTTTCTTTAGTAGCCGCCATATTTATTTCATATATATTTACACATATTCCGGTGAGAACTCTGTTTTATATCAAGGCACAAATACAAAAATAAATACTTTGCCTTTAATTATAGTCGTGCCAATCATGAAACTATAAGCAATCTGACGTGCAAAAGATAAAATTAAGTTTCAAAATCAAGTTCCCACAAATACTATAAGATCAGAAATACAAACTGATAGATATTTTAATGAACTATTGGCCTGTCTTGGTCCATAGAACTTTATTCATTGTGTAGTTGAGAAAGAGGCTTGTAGTGGTAATGGTTTAATCTATTTGTAACACGGTATCTTCAAATAACTTGTTTATCTCTTATTTGCCCACTTTTATTATTATTGCGTCAAGGAGTCAGTTTTCTCTTTTAATTCACAACTCTCTTCTTTCTTTCTTCTTTCTTTCTTTTTTATTTTTCTTTTCTGTTACTCTAGATTCCTTTCCGTGATATATCATTACTACTACTGTTACTGATAACCTATATTGAAATCTTAATAAGAAAGAAAAAGAGTCTTTGACGAGTACACATTTATGCTACGTCTTATGAGTAAATTGACCAAGAAGAATAAGCATATGGTAATAAAAGCATCCACAATACTCTGATTTGCTTATTAAGATAATGATACATGATAATTAGTTGAAGGAGGAAGTCATTGACAAAAGCAACTGTTCAGACATTGAAAGTTACTATACAGAAGGTAAGAGAGAGCAGTGCCACTAAAAATAATAAGTGACTTATTGATGAAATACCACCAGATGAAAGCAATACATGGGATGAGTCCATGACTGACATTTTTGATGATAACCATCAACATAAGGCTACAATCAGTCCATCGGGTGTAGATTATACAGTACAAGACTCAGACAGCCTTGTCAAGAGGCAGGATAAAGACATGAACCTTGTGGCTAATATTCTTGGTAAGCTGTAATTTGATATTCACAGGCCTGTGGGTTGATAAAGCAGCCATCAACATCATCATTATTTATTCTATTTTTTTTATGTATTGAATATTTTTATAGGACTTCCCAAGCGTCATGCCTCTACTCTTCTTTGGTATTTTCGCTGGAATAAGGAGAAGCTATTTGATAAATACATTGATGCACCTGATAATCAACTATCACTTGCAGGCATTTCCTCTATTAAAAATACAAAACTAGTCCAGTCCAAAAACAACTTACAAAGTCTAATGGAAAGATACACATTCAAGTGCATGATATGCTTTGATGATGAAAAAGAGATGATTACTGTGGGACTAGCTTGTGGTCACCGATTCTGCATTGACTGTTACATACATTATCTCTGTATTAATGTGTCAGAGTGCAAAAGAAGAATTGTGTGTCCAAATGAAAAATGCAATATCACAGTAGATACCAAGACTATTGCAAATCTGGTTCCCGATGATGTTCTTCAAAGGTGCACTTTTCAAAGCAACGAAAGTATTGAACACATGGATATATATTTTTGTTCTTTCTTTGTAGATACAAGCAGCATCTCAACCGGATGTATGTGGATGATAATTCTTGTTTAAAGTACTGTCCAGCAGTGGATTGTCAATATGTGATTGAGTGTACTATGCCAGTGAATTCTTTCCAGTCAATTATTCCCTCTGTAAAGTGTGCTTGTCAACATGTGTTTTGTTTTAATTGTATATTACCAGACCATCAGGTATATCTACTAATCAATCTTGTTTTCTCTCTCAAAAGAGTGATCTTATGCTATATGTACTTCTTAGCCTGCATTGTGTATACTTGTCAAAAAATGGATGAAGATCTGTGAAGAAGATATAAAATCAATACAATGGCTAATCACCAATACTAAGCCCTGTCCAGGCTGTCAGACTGCCATTGAAAAAAATGGCGGTTGCAATCATATGATATGCAAAAAATGTGAACATCATTTTTGTTGGGTGTGTATGAGTAAGTAAAAAGAAACAGCAATAATACATGACTTTTACCAACAAAATAATTATTTTTTATTGTGTAGGATCATGGAATAGCCATAATTCCAATGCCTACAATTGTAACCAATACCAAGGCAATGAAGTGACAAATAACAAAGAGCAACAGAATGCTGCCAAAAGAAATCTGGACAGATATCAGCATGTAAGAAAAGATGATAATAGTCAGGCAGTATCGATTAATTGTCTCTCAATCACAGTACTACAGTCGATATAAAAATCATGAACAGTCTGCAAAGTTGGACAAAGCTCTCTACAAAATTATTGCCCTGAAAATGAAAAAACTCCAAAACAATAGTAATTTAACTTGGGTTCAGATTCAAGTGTTTAAAGATGCTGTTGATGTTACTGTGAAATCGAGGTCTACTTTGAAATGGACTTATGTTTTGGCTTATTACTTGTCAGCAAATAACATGTCAGCTTTGTTTGAGGCAAGTCTAATATGTTATTATTACTATCGTTGTTGTGTTTTATTATTGGAAAAAGAATCCCTTAATGTATATTCTTTAGAACAACCAAAGAGATCTCGAATTGGCTACAGAACAACTTTCTGAGCTATTAGAAAAACCATTGGATATGAATAGCATTGCAACATCACGACAATGCATTATAGACAGATATGTCTATGTAAAACAAAGACGAGAGACGCTTTTGAAATACATAGCGAAAGAACTCATCGAAGAAAGGCTAGAGTTTACAGTCGATATTACAGAGTGATAAATTTAGCTTGTAGCTTATAAAGAAAACACATAGCTTGTAAATGAATATATGCAATTTTGAAAATAATAATAATAATACTTTGGTGTTTTATTTCACTGTTTTATATTGCCTGGAATTTTCTTTGTTTATCCTCTATTGCTCAATTGCTCTATTGCTCAATAACAACAAGCTTTGCTATAAGTTAAGGCTTTAGAACTAATAATATGACAGTCTGAGATCCTAAGGTACTACTAGTTCCTAAGCAGTCACAGGACGAAAGAAGAAATATCATGAGCGGGGACTCATTCCTACTCTTCCTCCATCCTCCTTCGTCTCAATGACAGATATCAACCTAGCCAATATTAAACATATTGTCCTTATCCTCTCAGGAAAAGGAGGAGTTGGGAAGTCCTCGGTCACCACCCAGACTGCTCTTGGACTAGTACAGAAGGGATTCAAAGTAGGAGTCCTTGATATTGACCTAACAGGCCCTAGTATTCCTCGTATGCTTGGTCTTGATGGTAAACAAGTGCACCAAGCGTCTCAAGGGTAATTTTCCATTTTTTGATACATAGTAGAATGAGGATAGATAGTATTATAAAACAATAGATATGGATTAGCAATAAAAAATAATAATTGTAGTAATAACAGTAATGAAAATAAGTATAAGAAAATAAACTGAGCATAATATGTAGTTGGGTACCTGTATATGCCGACGAACACCAACGTCTGTCATGTATGTCGATTGGATTCTTGTTAAGCAGCAAGAATGATTCTGTTGTATGGAGAGGACCAAAAAAGAGTGGTAAGCTCTCTCTTATGATATGATCATTGCTTACAGGGTAGCTATGATCAAACAGTTCCTACAAGATGTCTACTGGGGCGAATTGGACTATCTTCTTATTGATACACCACCAGGCACTTCAGATGAACATATCAGCATTGTTGAGTATTTAAAGTCCTTTGGTCCTGATGGAGCAGTCATTGTCACAACACCACAGAATGTAGCCATTGCCGATGTAAGAAAAGAGATCTCTTTTTGTCGAAAGGTGAATCTACCTATTCTTGGTGTGATTGAGAATATGAGTGGATTTATATGTCCCCATTGCGCAGTAAGTAGTGTTTGTATAGAATCTACAGTCTCTAAAAATATGACTGGCATTCTATAGGACTGCACCAATATTTTCTCTTCAGGAGGAGGAGAGTCTATGGCCAAAGAGTATGGCATTGACTTTTTAGGAAAGATTCCTATTGATCCTGGTTTTACTAGTATGGTAGAAGCAGATGGGGAAGGTTCTTATGTTAAATCCTTTTCAAAATCCAATCTGTTTCCTATCTTTCAAGATGTGTGTGCTAAAATAGCTGAAAAAACAAAATAATAAAAGCATATGCTTACTCATCAAAACTGGATTGTTTTCATAACACTGAATCCTCTTATTTGTTCTATCTAATCAAGATTCACTGTATTTGATTGATGAATCCACATATTCACAGTAAAACAAAATAACCAAGATTCTTCTTTATTATAGAAAACTGTTTTGCAATTGACACATGGCGATGTAATTAGTCTTTTGTTTTCTCCTTTTAAGTTTTCCATGCCTATGGTGCGGCCTCTGCTGAAAATATTTATCATTCTAGTGTCATTATGGTGTTTTTGATTGACTTTTTTCTGTTAAGAGCTGCTTTATCTAATATCTACACTAGGGGATTTCTCTAGCTTTTAAACAGTGATATCTTTTTCCTTTTACATCTTTAGTTTTAGGCACTTAGGATGAGGTAGGAGACACACAGGACCTCGGGGAAAAGCTGGCTGCTCTTGCGGGTGTATAAGTTGGAGTAGCTCGTAAATGGGAGATGGGAAACTCGGTTTTCTATGGCTGCAAGGAACTATGATTGTAACGGTCTAGAAGGGACACGAGAAGAGTAGGTCTGTAGGGACACGAGAAGACAAATAACGGCAACCTTCCTAACGACAGACCAACAGAAGAGAAAAACAAAGAGAAAAAAGAGGAACAGAGCAAGAACCAACAGCTATACTTCATCTTAGGGTATAATCCACCCTTCTTGCGGAATCAAAGATATGGTGTTGACCTTTTTATTATTATTATTAAAATATACACTTAGCTATTATATATACTTCCCTTATGAAAAATCTCATTACTCTAGCTAGTTTTGTCAATACCACCTATTTCCCACTTCCTTATGGCCATCCATGCGAATAGGTATTACATCACTGCCTATTCTACACATCGTTGAATAAATGCACCTTTTATGGAATACTGTTTAAAATCGAAAGGTTTCTGGATATCCAAATCATTATTTCCTTTTGTAGAATACCTCAATATCAAATTGTATTATTGTCGTCAATGGCTTGTTAGTCCAAAGGAAATCCGGTCAGTCAACAGTTAGTTAAGCTCTGCTGTTTATTAATTTGCATTGTTAAGTCTTTTATCATTTTCTACTACTATTATTTTAGCTTCAGAGGTATGTTATTGGATACTACAAACTATCATCATCCCTTAGTATTCGATAGCATCCCCTTCTCAGTTTAGTAGTGAGAGTTGGTATTTCCAAAAAGGGTTCCAGTTCCAGTTGTAGAAAATGTCTTTACGACATTATCAATAGAATATAGTGTTTATGAATAAAATTGCTTATTGTAATAGTATAGATAATACTATATTATGTACTATAGCTACTGCCTAAGTACATTCCCTCATAGCAATAGAATATTTACCCTAAAGGCTTTGTGCTTTATTCTTGGGAGATAGATAACTATGCTCAGGAGTATACCTTAGACATTATTGATCTTGTAGAAGACTACTTGGGACTGACTTGAGAAAAGTCTTTGCTTATTAACAATACTATGAGTGTCTTGTGGAATACACTGAAATCAAGCTCATATTATTACACTGGTTAACTTTCTATCAATAGAATAGTACTTGGTAGTGACTATCACTTTCCTCTATTGTTTCTTTTTGTTAATAACAGTACAATATGTTAAATAATAAATGCAGTGCCTGGGTTTAAATACCAGCTTCATTTTTTTCCTTTTATATCCAACATTATAGCGATTAATTGCAAAGTCAATAACTATTACTAAAATAGGCAGATAGAGTTTGAAATAGTTTATTTAAGTATCGAGAAGGCTTTTTCAAACATATCAGCCAATCATAAAAATATTACGATTTTATTCTCCGTATATTTCCTTATATATCACAAAAATCTCCTGGTGTGTATGTATTTCAGAGGACTTAGTAATTATATGCACACCAGTTTTTTTGTTAGTGAGGTGACTAAGTCTTTTTCTTTGTATTCTTTATAATTGCTGTCCTCTGAGAGATTTTGAAAAAAATCTATGAGTATGTCACCATTTTAATTTAAAACCCGCTTAAGAATCTGTGATATGAGTAAATCATAATCAACAGCTGCAGGTTGTAGGCTGCCTGTTTCTCAAGCACTGTGCACATTGTCTATACGCCTCATAGTAAGCCTCCTTGACTGTACAAAGTACCGCCGTGCCAAGCTGGACCCTGGTGCAGTCATAAGCAAATGAGAGCGACATGATGCTCTAAGGATAATACTGAATGTATCTTAGGGTGACGGCAAACCGAGCTCATGTCTGTATAGAAAGAAACAGTCTTTAGTGCTATTTCAAGGTAATAAGAAACAGATCTATTGCCATACTCACTTGTTGACTAAAACAGCTGCAGGTTGTAGGCTGCCTGTTTCTCAAGCACTGTGCACATTGTCTATACGCCTCATAGTAAGCCTCCTTGACTGTACAAAGTACCGCCGTGCCAAGCTGGACCCTGGTGCAGTCATAAGCAAATGAGAGCGACATGATGCTCTAAGGATAATACTGAATGTATCTTAGGGTGACGGCAAACCGAGCTCATGTCTGTATAGAAAGAAACAGTCTTTAGTGCTATTTCAAGGTAATAAGAAACAGATCTATTGCCATACTCACTTGTTGACTAAAACAGCTGCAGGTTGTAGGCTGCCTGTTTCTCAAGCACTGTGCACATTGTCTATACGCCTCATAGTAAGCCTCCTTGACTGTACAAAGTACCGCCGTGCCAAGCTGGACCCTGGTGCAGTCATAAGCAAATGAGAGCGACATGATGCTCTAAGGATAATACTGAATGTATCTTAGGGTGACGGCAAACCGAGCTCATGTCTGATAGAAAGAAACAGTCTTTAGTGCTATTTCAAGGTAATAAGAAACAGATCTATTGCCATACTCACTTGTTGACTAAAACAGCTGCAGGTTGTAGGCTGCCTGTTTCTCAAGCACTGTGCACATTGTCTATACGCCTCATAGTAAGCCTCCTTGACTGTACAAAGTACCGCCGTGCCAAGCTGGACCCTGGTGCAGTCATAAGCAAATGAGAGCGACATGATGCTCTAAGGATAATACTGAATGTATCTTAGGGTGACGGCAAACCGAGCTCATGTCTGTATAGAAAGAAACAGTCTTTAGTGCTATTTCAAGGTAATAAGAAACAGATCTATTGCCATACTCACTTGTTGACTAAAACAGCTGCAGGTTGTAGGCTGCCTGTTTCTCAAGCACTGTGCACATTGTCTATACGCCTCATAGTAAGCCTCCTTGACTGTACAAAGTACCGCCGTGCCAAGCTGGACCCTGGTGCAGTCATAAGCAAATGAGAGCGACATGATGCTCTAAGGATAATACTGAATGTATCTTAGGGTGACGGCAAACCGAGCTCATGTCTGTATAGAAAGAAACAGTCTTTAGTGCTATTTCAAGGTAATAAGAAACAGATCTATTGCCATACTCACTTGTTGACTAATAAGGCTCCTAGTGCCTCTCAATCACCTTGTACAGTTCAAAGTATTTTTTATTTTATTTTGGGTGTAGATTCTATTTGTGCATTGGGCCTAATAGCTACCTTATGAGAGCATTTGAAACATAAGAATATACAGTCACACCTAATTGAATTTAATATTTGCCTAATTTTTAATAAAATAATACTTTTTTTTTTGCATAAAACTCTTATTCTTTACAAATAGTGTTAAGCCTATACAACATGTCAGATAGATATTCAGAAACTCACACTCGTGTGGAATAGGATAAGGCAAAATATAGATGATGGGGCATTTATTACCTGTTGAAAGCTGGATTAAAATTGACTGTCATCTCAACTACGTTTGCGATGAAAAAGTCTACAGTTCAGAATAGTATCAAAGACATCAAAAATCATGGGTCACCATTGCGTTTAAAGAGTCATGGAAAACATAAAAAAAAGTCAGTGAGAGGGACCTCAGACACCTAGAAAAGGTCATTAGAAAGGACCCATTTGCCTCATAGAATCAGCTGAAATTAGAAATGTTGAAGATTCAGGTGGATGTATGTAAAAACATCATTATCAGTTACTGCAATCAGTTAGGGCTCGGATATTTTTATGTAGACCACAAGCCAACCTTAACTGAAAAACACAAACAGAGACGACTTCATTGGGCTAAAGAACATGTCAATTAGATGAGTGATCAGTAAAGAAGTATTATCTGGTCTGATGAGTCCAGGTACACCTTGGAATAGAATGATGAAGCTGCCTGTATCATCAAAAAGATTGGAAAGCATTATGATCCTAATCATAGTGTTCCAACAACGAAGTTTGGTGGCGGTGGGGCCATGCTTTGGAGCTGTTTTTGGGCGGGCGAATTTGGCCCATGAGTCTTTGTTGATGGCACTGTAAAACAAGACGAATATATCAAGTTTTAGCTAGTGAGCTCCATCCTTGGTTCATGGAATTGCACTAAAAAGAACAGCGAGTTTCTGTTAAAAGAATAGGGTGCTATCTGTCATACTGGAGCCTATGCCAGAGGGTGGAAAAGAGACACATCAGATTAGAGTACTTTGATTACTGGCCCACACAAAGCCCTGACCTAACTCCAGTTAAACACGTCTGGTGGGCCTTGGAAAGACGAATTAATAAGGAAGGGTATCTATTACCAATGCTGAAAGTTTGAAGGCTATGCTTGTAGAAGAGTAAGAAAGGGTTGGTGTTGAACTTGCACAACGATTAGTTCTGAGTATAACAGACAGATGCCAGGCTGTCATTGATGCCAAAGAAGACCTTACAAAATATTAACTGTATTATTATTTTATTTTCTATAATTAAATATGTTGAGCCTTGGTATGATTAAGTTTGAAGCTTCTATATCAAATGTAAAGTATCTTATTTGATGTTGAACATGTCCTAAATATCTCGTCCTGATATTTATTTTCAAAAGTATTAAATTCAATTGGGTATGACTATACAGTCCCATGCAATAAATGAGTAGACGGTGAACCAGTTTTTATCTCTTATTCTTCAAAAATAAAATAGAGGTCTTTTTCTTTTCTTTTATAGCTTAATCAAAAGCTGACTTTAAGCAATAAGAATCAGCCAACTCTTAACCAAGAACATAAAGATAGTCTCATCAAAAGAAGAGGGCATATTATGTTTATTAGAGATCAAATCATAGGACAATGGAAAAAGACATGCTACTTATCAGGAGATTACTGATGATATTGACATCCCAAAGAGCACAGTGGGCGATGTCGTCCTATTGTATAAAAACAAAAGCACAATTCAACTCAAAATGCGTATAGAAAGACCTGAAAAGATTTTATCTACTTCAAAACTATCTGTCATTTTGTCTATTCGCAGAAACCCTATGCAAACAATTGCATATCATTTGAAAAATATGAATGATGCAGGCGTAGATATTTGCCATAGGACATTTCTAGAATACATAAATGAACTCGGGGGGCTTTTCATGCTCACCATCAAGAGAACATGGTGTGACATTTACTCACAAGCATAACCAATACAAAACAGCTTGAACGATATTTGCGTAGTGAATGGGAGAAGATCCCAAATGAATTTCTGGAGAATTTAGTGGATAGTATGCCAAGGAGGTGCTCCACTGTGATGAAGAATAAAGGCCTTTCTATAAGATACAAAGCAATATCTTTATAATAAAAAATGTAGACAATCATCTAAAGAACAAATATTCCAAATATTGTGTAATTCCATGAACCTTTTATTATGAGCATCTTTGACTGATAGATATGCTTTTATTCATCAAGAAAAAATTCAAAAAAATTGATTTTTTGTCTAGTCACTTATTACATGGGACTGTACTTTGAACTGTACTGAGCACCCCTTTTGCTTCTATATTCTCAACAATATCATACCCTCTGCCCCTTGACGAGAAAGAATAACGCTATGGCTAAATTCCGTAAACCCAAATGCCCTTCATCTATAAAAGAGAAGACTATTAGCAGTGATTTGCGCGATGCCCTTGAACTCCCTGAATTTTCATTTGTGTCAAGCTATTCTACCTGGGATGTTTCAGCAATAGTTGATGACTATTTTCTATTCAATCAATCACCAGAAAAAACTGGTCATGATCTATTTGCAACAACAGTTCAATCTCTTGAAGACTTGATTAACAGTGAACATAATACAAAATCCGAAAGAATATTTGTTCGAAACTTCTTGCAATACCTCCAACAGTCAATTAACAAGAAAAACTTTCTTGAATACTACAAAGACTGTGAAAGAAAACTACGTTTAAACGATTCAATTGTTAGGTTAGAAGAAGAAGTAGAGATTGCTGGTAACGAATTTGTTGGTGACCATCTTCGTGACAAGGTTGAAAAGAGAAAGGTAAAAGATTATATTGTGAGTTATTTGCTTGACTCATTATTTTTGCGTTAGTTGAATGGTTTATTGATTGATGTCGATACAAGACCTTTAAAAATCCAAGTCAAGTCAAAGTCATATGACATTCAGTCACCACAGAACACGGCTGCAGTAGACTCTCCAGTAATTGAAGAGTCTAATATAAAGATATTAAGTAAAAGAGTTGATATTTGCATGCAGACCAACACCAGTTTCTCCTCACCTGAACTGCTAAAGGAATACTTGGTACTTCAGAAAGATCACAGAAAAAATATCAATCTATCAAAAGTGGATAATTCCATAGACTTTTTCAATAGATTTATGGAATTTGATGAAGAAGGACTTTTGGATAGTATAGCGGAAATGAAATATGATAGCCCGTTTAATGGATTCTTTAAATTCTCATTAATTGACTTTGCTGTAAACATGAAGAGAATAACCCCTATGCCTGTTATGGATGAACGAACGATATTTGTTGAGACAGTTTCCCAAATGTTCAAGTACTTTGGAAATCTCACAGGGTTGTTATCGTTTAAATGGTAAGTGCTAATACAACAATTAAAGCTATATGTACACTATTTTTACAAATCATCCACACACATTTTGAAAACAGTGTATATTAACATTATTTCTAGGTGTGAAAAAAAGGATAAAAAATCAGCAACAGCAATTTTCTTCATACAACAACAGAAGCCTGATAGTTATACACTACTTGATGGTATTGGAATCAGTGAGAATAACAACACAAATGTTGTGATTGAATCATCCGGGTAAGTAGCATTGCTACATAATATAAAAAGAGGATGTTGAATCTAAGTACACCTTATAGCTTGAACACATCAACCAACATTAACCACACTCTTGAAGATTCAGTCAAGAATATAAAAAGTGGAACTGATATACTAAAAGGAATAATGTGCAAATATCCAAATGCATCAAGAAAGACAATGGAAAAAGTACATGTTTATTCAGTACACATCATACAAACATCCATGACCTTGATGAGATACTCTTTAAAAAACTCAAAAAGTTGGAAAGCTGTGGAGTGTGGTTCAGCTATATTGCCACTGGTCTTTAAAGAAAGAAAACTCTTAATTCAAGTGTATGATGTTTTTGCTTTGCTTTACGTAAGTTTCTCTTTTATGTTTATATATATATATATTCTAAAGAGTTTTTTGTAAGTGTCTTATACTAAACCACATTTAAATTATACAGGTTGACCTTCAAGAACAACGAAGGGTTTTTCAAACACTTGAAGATGAACAGTTAGGTCTTCTTGAATTTGATGAAGAAGATATGATCTGCTCATGCAGTACTTAAAACTGTCTATAATTATACTGTTATAAATGAGGAAATATTCTATCCCTGGAAGTCTGTCAAGAGAATATTATTGTCCGTGCATTTTTGAAGAAAATACTATTGAATAATGAGTCTATATCAGTTATGTCTTGGAAGAAGATGTATACAGGTAGTTTTCATGTATAGAAAGAAGTCTTTGAGAAATATAACTTAACTACTTAACACATCTCTTGTTTATTGGGTTTCTGAACACTACTGAATCACTATTTCCAAGTAAATAAAAATACTATTTGATAATCTTGATAATCTTGATAATCAAGTCTACACACGGCTCTTCCTAAAACAACTCTGGAAGGCACTTTCTAAACAACCTTCATCGCCAGCCACACAACCACTTGTAGCTTCGCTTTCCTATGCCAGAGCAGCTCAGAAAATCGTCTCTTGTCCCTCTATCAGCCATAGTGTTGAAGTGGTTATTGGGTCAGAAGACCCTCGTGCTAATGATAACGAAGAGGAAGAAGAAGACTCTGACCACGAGATGGAAGATAAAGAAGAGGAGATCCCACCACCTTCTTCATGATTGGAGTAGCTTCTATGAATCGCAAGGGACTAATAAAAACTGGCCACTCCAACACACGTTCCTTATCTATTAGATATCTACGCTCCATGAAACTCACGCCTTCACCCCTCCTTTACAAAAAAAAAGTCAAACAATTCACACTCTATTTGCCTTGGACCTAAAGGACAGTATTAGAAATAATGCTTAGTTCTCATTAAGTATTATTGTTAATACCAGTTACAATAAGATAATTGAGGTGATTGTGAATATTGAGTCAATGAATGGCTATACAGTTCTTAATATAAGTGAATTTAGTTCTATTTTATGGACAATGACCACTAGAGTTAATTCAGTGTGATTCCTATAATACATCTTTCTTAAGCAGTACTATACTTTAAATACTGTGGGCTTATGGATAACACATTATATTAAACAATAAATGCAGTGACTGAGTTGTAGAATTAGTTTTATTTTTTGTCTTTACAACCAATTCTACAGTGTTTAATTGCAAAGTCAATAGTCATTGCTAGAATAGGCAAGCAGAGTTTGAAATGTCTTATTTATACAGCGAAAAGAACTTTTCAAATACATTAGCCAATCAGAATAATACTATGGTTCTATTCTTGAGATATTTCTTTATAAATCCCAAGAATCTTTGGGTGTGTACGCATGACTAATATCACGTGCCTTTCAGGAATAATAGAGTGCATTCATCAAGTTCGGTCCATGGGCTCCACTGATGTCTAGATTTGTATGTAACCTATTCTTTTTATAATACTATACCATTTAATACAGGTGTTTTCTTACCATTTTATTTGGTTAGAACGACGATCTTTCGAACCTACTCCCACAGTCTTTTGGCGGGAAAAAGAAGAATGCACCCAAGAATGGAGCAGGTGGTGGTGATTGGGATGCCCTACGTGACTTTCTGCCAATGTCCTTTGGTAAACAAAAGAAAGAAAAAGACATATCTATAGATTTCGAAAAGACAAAAAGAGAGGTATATAATGGTGTTTATAAAACAGTAACTTATTGTAGTTAGGATCGTCTCTCTACCAAAGACCAGCAAGTTTTTACTGGGACAGATCTACCTACAACAAAGCCCCATACTACTAATAAAGAAGACATTGAAGAGGACCAAGAGGACCAAGAAGACGATGACGATGACGATGACGATGACGAAGAAGACGAAGCAGAAGCAGAGGCAAAAAGACTTCCCATCACTCATGAGATTAGATTACGTGACCACAGCCGAACAGTATCTGCATTGACTCTTGATCCTTCAGGATCACGCCTCATCACCGGTAGTTATGACTATGAGGTCAAGTTCTGGGACTTTTCAGGCATGGACAAGTCATTCCGGCCTTTTCGTACCATCGAACCTTGTGCTGGTCACCAAGTGCATGAAGTTCTCTACTCTATTACAGGCGACTCGTTTCTTGCTATCACTGGTAGTGCACGTGCAAAACTCTATGACCGTGATGGACTTGAGCTGTGTGAATACATGAAGGGAGATCCTTACATAAGAGATTTACGACACACAGATGGCCATGTGGGTGCACTGACAGGCGGTGCTTGGCATCCAACAGACCGCAGTGCTTTTGTTACCTCTTCTCAAGACGGTACAATTCGTCTGTGGGATGTAGATACAAAGCGCAGACAGAGTGCAGTAATCCCTTATAAATCCCGCGAGCGTGGTGGTAGATCTTCCGCCACAGCCGTTGCTTATAGCAGTGATGGAAAGACAGTGGTGGGTGCCTTTCAAGACGGTACTCTGAATTTGTGGGATATTGGAAGTTCCTACTTGAGGCCTACATTGAGTGTTTCTGATGCTCATCAAAAGCATTCAGAGACTTCTTCCATTGTGTTCTCCCGTAACGGACACACCATGGTCACCCGTGGTGGAGATGATTCTGTCAAGCTGTGGGATATCCGTAACATCAAGAAGCCCGTACGAGCAGCTTACAATCTGGAAGTCATTAATCCTCAAGCTAATATTATCTTTAGTCCCGACGAGCAGCTTATTTTAACAGGTAAAGGGCTGTCCGTAAAAAACGTTGGCTGATCAAATCTAGGTACATCTGTGCCAAAGGGAGAGGGCTATGGACAGTTGGTGATGTTGGACAGCGAAACACTGGAGATCAAGAACACAACAAGTAAGTGTAGAGCTGATAGACATTACTAAGCAGGCGATGATTAGATGTCAACCAGTCCAGTGTAGTCAAAGTACTATGGCATCCACGCATTAACCAAGTAAGGAGAGCGAATATTATTCAATAGACTCAACATATCAAGATTGTTACAGGAAGTGCAGATGGTACTGTTACTGTTTTCTATAGTCCAACACGCTCTACAAAAGGTGCCAAACTATGTGTGGTGAAGGAGACCAAGAAACGTGCTATTGATGACTATGAGGTGGATCGTCCTATTATTACTCCCCATGCATTGCCTATGTTCAGAGATGATGAACCAAGAAGTTCAAAGCGTAAGAGAGAGAAATTACGCAAAGATCCAAAGGTGTCCCATCGCCCAGGTAAGCGAAAAAGAGTAGTCTGGATGTAGACTAAGCATTGTTTTTTCTTTTCGTGTTTCTAGAAATGCCTGTCAATGGTCCTGGAAAGGGTGGCAGAGTTGGTTTGAATGAACAGCAGGCAGTGATTGCAGGATTCTCCAAGGATACAACAAGAGGTACATTGCACAGTACAGATTGAGCTTCATTACTCATTTCTCTTCCTTAGACGAGGATCCCCGTGAAGCACTTTTAAGATATGCAGATGCTGCTGAAAAAGATCCCATGTGGGTAAACAATGGTATGTGCTTTATTATAGTGCAGTCATTATAATGGTATCTCATCTGCTTCTAGTCTATAAATCCACACAGCCCAAACCAGTGTTTGCATTAGAAGAGGACAGCGAGTAAAATTGTTAAATACGTATATAAAGAAGAAACTCATATTCAAGGTTTCCGTGAGTCTGGACTCCTTCTGGAACTATTTCTTCCACAAATTCTTGTAACTCGAGATGTGAAGCTTTTCGATAGACATTCGGATCTATTACTGGCATGAAGGAATCGCATTCAATTGTATGCTCGGTATGAATGAGTGTCAGTAAGATGTGTGTGGATTGAGGTAAATTCATAGATTGCTCATAGACCTCTGCACCACCTAATATAAAGATACGTCCACCTGTGACACTATGCTTTTCAATACTACAAGAGATGGCATCTTCTAGGGAATGCGATAGTTGGGCATGAGGAAATACACCTGCTGCATGTCTTTTGAAGGGAGTCAGCACGGTCGTTTTGCTCTTTTACTTACATATTATACTCTGGATTACGAGAAATCACTATATTGAACCGGCTTTCATAAGGAACTCCTTTCATAGGAATGGATTCCCAGGACAAACGACCCATAACCACAACATTTTGCCAATTTTCTTCGTGGGTGATATGTTTTGCTGCATTGTATTGTTTCTTAGTGATTCGATGAAGCCACTCTATATCCTTGGGTATATCCCACACTATGTCTTGCCTCCAGCCAATCCCTCTTGTATTGGAAAGGCTGGCTGCCATCAGAATAACAGGACAGTTCATAAGAAAGGAAGAAAGATCTAAAAAGCGACTTCTTGCGTGTTTCGTTTATTTGTTTTCTCCGCAATCCACAATAGTAATAGAGACTAAGGGTTTTTCCTTTTCCACAGGTACAGAGTTGATCTCCGTCAAGATTTGTACGCCTTTCTTCACACGACCAAATACCACATATTTACCATGGATCTTATCAAATTGAGTGGGATTTGTTGTGCGATCTGCTAAAGTGATAAAGAATTGAGAAGTATTCGAGTTTTTGCCTATGCAAAAATACAGTCAATGAGAATAAAAATAAAGAAAAAGTCTGTGACTCTAGTTATCCTCACCAGAATTTGCCATCACAACCAAGCCAGGTTCATTATAGGGCTTTGATAGTCCAGCCTTTTCATCATTGAATTTTCCATTATAGATACTGTCTCCTCCAGATCCATCCCCTAAACAGAATGCGTTGAACATAACACCCAACTCTCTGCACATTACCTCTTGTAACATCACCTCCTTGTACCATAAATTGAGGAACAAGTCGAAACATGTGCGTGGACTTATAATGCAGTGGTTTCTTTGAGCTTTTGCTCACTCTACCCCCCTGACAAAGAGCAGTAAAATTATCACAGGTCTTGGGACATTCTTTATCAAACAGCTCAATCACAATTCTTCCCCCTCCGAGTGGTTTAGGTGCATCGATCATCCAAGCCTCCTTTTGTGCACTTGGATCATTTGCAAGAATATCACGCAGGGTGTCTTTTTCTGTTGTGGACAGTTGCTGTATATCACTGGACTCAAATCCATAGGTTGAGCCCCACCGAGACACCCAGTCCTGTGCCAACTTGAAGCGAGCACACTCGTCTTGGTGGGTAGCAATATCTCCTAGTGCAATATCAAGAAATACTTCTCTGGGCATGATTGCTTGGGGGACAAGAGAATAAGCTTTATTATAAAGATAGACCTGACTGACTCCAACTCATAAAGTGGCTTGGAGTGTGTCTGAAGAAAGTGTCTCGAGATTTTAACAGTGCACCCACAAGAGGGAATAATCATATAAAAATAAAAATTAAATAACCCTTAACATTGTTGTGCTATGGATTCTCTTTTATTGACCCTTTCTTTATCATCTTCTTTAGTGTTGAATGCCAAGATATATAAATATAAATATAAAGAATAGGCCTAAATGGCTATAGAAAGGTATTGACTATTCATTCGTGTTGTACTCTTAGGCTTCAAAGTACGCAGTCAAGATCAATGTCAGAATCATCGAGTTGAGGTCACTCTGTTTTAAATGGCAGTCCCAGCAATATGAAAAAATTTATTCTTAAAAATAGAATATAAAAACGCTGTTGCTTATGATGGTAGGGGTTCTTCAAGGTTCTCCCCACAAGTAGTTTGTCTTTTCTTCTTCTTCCAGACATACCTTGGGGAGAAGTGTTTCTACAAGGTAAATTGCTCTTTTTCATTTCCCATGCTCTCTGTTTATCTCGATTGGTGATGATGACTTAAAATGTATCACACTGAAAATCCAGAAGCTACTGTACGAGTAGCTGTTGATCGATATCTATATCTTCTCTCTGAGCCCTTATCGATTCAAACAGATGAATGTGTTTTTATTTATTTATCTCTTGGATAGCCGTCTCACACTTATTTTCTAGGAATGCATCTCCCTTAGCAAAATATTATACTCAATAAACATTCTTTAAAAATGACAAGCTCTTTTTGATCATCTACTGTTGTTTGAGTATAGCATATATTTTAAGCAATAGCAAAGCAGTAGAGACATATAAGTTCCGTGTAGAAGCTGATTTTCAACGCAGTATAAAGACAAGTCGTGTCTACGTAAGCCCCTTTATCTACTTTCCACCAAGTGAGCTACAACATAGTTTATGTAATTTATTATTGGCTCTGAAAATAACTGAGCATTTTCCTTGAAAGTGGCCGACTCTACAGTCCCATGCAAATTGAATTTAATAAAATTGAATATAAATCTTAAGACAAAATATATAGGGTATGTTTAATATTAAGTAAAACGCTTCATAAAGTGACCCTCAATAAGTAACCACCTTTTTTCGGATGCAGATTTCATTTTAAATATACCTTATCTTAATAGTGTTATAACTTTATGAATTCATTAGATAGAAACATAAAACTTTTAATAGATAAAGATAGTAGTATAGTAAAGACCTTTTTATCCAAGCATATGATAAAAACAACTCTACAAAATATAAAGTGACCTTTTTAATATGAATTTTATTTATCAAAACTTTTACCTGAAAAAAAAACGCACCTTTTATGGATCTGTGTTTAAAATCAAAGGTTTGCAAGTATCTGTAGTAAAGGGCAGTAAGGTTATCAACAATACCATTAGAGAGATGAATCTGTAGTAGTTTGGTCTATAGCAGAGACTACGAAATAGAGTATTAGTACAAAGGCTAGTCTAGGGAAATCAAAGAGGGTACATGAACAGGAACACAACACACGATTTGAATACAATGGGTAACTAGGCAACTGTTCTTTAAGCAATTCCTTTCTTTCTAGAATGTTGTTGTAGTCTGCATTACTTTGGTAGTTCTGATTAAGCAAATGATTTGTGAAAATTCGTATTGTTCTTTTCTGTTCGAGTATTAATGCCTGCTAATTACACTGTCTGTTGTTCTTCATAACTTCTACCCTGTTTAACTTGTTTGTCTTTGTCTGGCATATAAACCAACAGCTGTGATATGGTGAGTATATGGTTGTTATGTCTGACATGTTAGTCAGTTTCTATTGTATATTCTTTTACTATAATAAACCCAGTGAACCAGTTACAAAGGCAAAGGCAAGAAGAAGGTGCCAGTGCAAGGGTAATACGACACACACCTAGATTACGTTGATACATCTCGAACTAATTATTTTTACTATTATTCTATTAGTGAAAAGGGGTATGGCACCTAAAAGGATTTGAGTACGATCCTACCAAACTGCCAGTCGTTGTTTATGGTACAGGAATAAAGGTAAAAGATGCTGCCAAATTTAAAGGTCATTGTGTTGGTTTGCCAGGAATTTTATATCAATCACTGAAAAAAGAGACAAAAGGGTGGACATCTTCTTCTGGTTGATGTCGATGAGTTCCAAACATAGAGGGTAAGCATAATTGACTTCTCACCCAATATGAAAAGATCTTCTAACAGTTACTCTTATTTTTGTTCTCAAGATCTGCCACACTTATAACACAAATAACCTCACTGAGGTATTCATAAATTTCAACAGTATCCACGCTTGCCAAAGTTGTGTAATTGTTTGGAACAGAGATGTGAACGTATCAAAGAATATCTATACAATTGCAGAAGAGTGTTTAAAGGGTTACCACCGACCAGTTCCTTTCTGTCGAGAAGAATATATATTTGTATTTATATTATATCATATCGCCATATCGAAGGTGGTTTCCTTTGGGATTCAGATATTTACAGGTAAATCTACATAATCTTTATTTGTTTAAAAACTAACATGAATACATCTTAATTTATTTTTACTCCTTTTCAAATCGATTTATCATTTTTAAACAATTGTATTTCGACTATTTCCTTTTATATCCTAAAGATCTCCTGGTGTGTATAGCTGAAATAAGTCAAAGAGGACTGCTTTTTTTTTCTTCCCCAGGACCAAGAAAGTAGTCCTATTTCATTTCCCCTGCACGTCTCCTAATGAGGATGAGTGACTCATGTCAAGAGTGTTTATTCGGCAATTATCAGTCACAGCAGCAACACATCCCTTTCGACTGGCTGTTGTTGGCAGTGGTCCTGCTGGTTTCTACACTTCACATAAACTACTGAAAGAATGGCCTACTGCGCATATTGACATGTACGATACACTGCCTGTACCTCATGGACTTGTTCGCTTTGGTGTAGCTCCTGACCACCCAGAAGTCAAGGTAGCTGTTCTGCCTTATGAAAACCACCTGCTGAACTGTACCTTTATTATTAGAACGTTATGACGACCTTTGACAAGGTGGCCCAGGACACACGCTTTCGTTTTCTAGGCAATGTTACAGTGGGAAAAGACAAAGGCGGAGTCACTCTAGAGGAGCTCAAGTCTCATTACCATGCGATTCTGTTCTCTTATGGTGCTAGTCAGGACAGAGCACTTGGCATTCCTAATGAAGACGTGTGGGGTGTGGAGTCAGCAAGGGCCTTTGTAGGCTGGTATAATGGTCTTCCCTGCCACCGCCACCTTGCCCTACCCCTGGAAGAAACAGACACCGCAGTGATTGTAGGACAAGGCAATGTTGCGCTGGATGTTGCACGTATCTTGTTGACTCCCGTTGATATCCTTCGAAAGACAGATATCACTGAGTATGCATTAGAAGCATTGTCCAAAAGCAGGATTCGTCATGTCCATGTCTTGGGACGCAGAGGACCCTTACAGGTACATTGGCCATTATCCTTTTCTGAAGTCCTGCAGAGAGTGTTTGTTAGTGACTGTGGCATGGATGTTATTGTATGCTAGGCTGCGTTTACTTCCAAGGAATTACGGGAGCAGATGTCGATTCCAGGTGTTGCATTCAAGGCCGACCATGCCTATATTCAGAAGGAAGTGGCAAAAGCACAGCCCTGGCTAGCCCACCACCGTCCATTAAAGCGTCTTATGGGTATTCTTGAAAAAGGATCCTCGACTGTTTCTGCTGATCGTTCATGGAGTCTGGAGTTTCTCAAGAGTCCAAGTCGAATTCTCACTCACTCAGAAGGGGGTGCTGTTCTTGGCATTGAGTGTGAGTTGAATGAGTTGCAGGGTGACGTGGGTGCTTCTCCCGCTGCGGTAGGCACAGGTGTATTCCAACAACAAGCGTGTGGACTGGTGCTAAGGAGTATTGGTTATAAGAGTGTGCCATTGCCAGGCCTACCCTTTGATGGGCGCCAAGGCCGTGTTCCCAATCAGTATGGTAAAATACTGGCCAATGATAAAGAGGTGAGAGAGAGAGAGAGACAGAAAGGACATTTTACTCACCAATCCCTATCCCTATCTGCACTAATATAAAAGGAACCCGGAATGTACACTGCAGGATGGTTGAAGAGAGGACCCACAGGTGTAATTGTCTCTACTATGCAAGATGCCTATGAGACAGCAGAAACTATTGTAGAAGATCTCAAGGCTCAAAAAGATATGCTGCCTGGAGACATAAAAAGAGGTGCAGAAGGACTAGAGTATTTATTCAAAGAAAGAAACATAAGAGCTGTCAGCTATGAAGACTGGAAAACCATTGAAGCAGCAGAAGTGGCCCAAGGTGCTCTTTATGGAAAACCAAGAGAGAAGTTGGTCAGTGTAGAATCCATGTTGGCTGTTCTTGAGCCTACTCGACTCCAGTCATAAGAGCAACTCTTTTTGCATCATCATAACAATGATAATCATCCCATAATACAGTGGTAATAATACAGTGGTAATAATACAGTGGTAATAATACAGTGGTAATAATACAGTGGTAATCATCTCACTCAGCCCTTTTCCGTGCTTTCCACCTATCCATGGGGTTGCTTGGAATTCAAGCTCAACTAGTCGCTTCTCCAACGGGGAATAAAATAGTGGGTGGCTTTCTATTTGAGACCATGTCTTTTGCAATAAACACAACACCCAGTTTGTCACGTGAATACGGTTACGCCGAACACTATGGTAATTGTAGATGATGCACTCTTCTGCGTGGCCATCGCTCATGTCGACGCGTGATAGCCCCTGATTGACACCATACTCAACAGATTTGACATGTCTGAGAACCAAGATGCAGAATTTATAGCCACTGCATCGTCAGTATCAGTGGATACTGTACATAACATCATCATGCCCTGCCTAGAAAACAAAGACCCATCTCACTCCCTCTCCCTCTCTACCATGTCTTTGGAGATGAGTGAGCCTGATGAGTTCATACTCGCCCTCCTAAAGAAGCCCCAAGAAAGAATCTTCCTTCTCAAGTTAGAAAATGATCTCGAAGGCTTTATCAACAACTACCAGTAAGTGTCTTTCAGGGACACAGCAAGTGGCTCACACTTAGGATGTATCGGCTGGACCTGCCGCAAATGAACTCTTACCAGAGACTTATGGTGCACAAAGTAGCACCCTATTTCAAGTTGAGTCATTTTTATGACCCTATCCGAAAGTCTGTCTATCTCTGCAAGAACCAACACACTGAGCTGTAAGTGGCAGCAAGGAAAGAGGGAGTGACGTATTCATAGGACCCTTTCTTGTTTAGGCCTGCTGCCCGCTTCCCTGACCTGGTGAAGCTGAAAGAGGATGAACTTCCACAAGACATGCCCAAATTCAAAATCATGCGACGCGCGCCTCTTGTGCAGCACCAGCGTCACAGTGACGGTTCAAAGGGAGGTAGTAGCAGCAAGGAGAGAAAGAATATGACGTATGAAGAAAGAAAGGCTGCGTATGAGGAAGCCAGAGCAAGGATCTTTCAAGGATTGGAGTCAAAAGAAGACAGCGACCGTGAAAATGGAATATAGTGTCGTTGTTGGTTAATGAGGGTTATTTTTTTTTATATTTTTGAACAAGAAAGAAAAAGAATAAAAAAAAGAAAGAAGAAAGAAAGAAAAAAAAAATAGAAAAGAAATGTGTTGTTGTTGTGTACGTGTGGAGTGCAGTAGTAGACAAGTGAAGAATGAGAGTGTTAAAGAAGGGCACAGAAACCCTTAAGAACAGGCCATAAGAATCCCTCCCCAATAAGCCCATAGAAACCCTCCTCACTCACTTGGGCCCAATCCCATACTCCAGGTCCCAAGGGCAGGTCGATTGGCCAAAGTCATGCCAAGGCCCAACTCCCTCGTGCCAATCCCATCCCATATCTCCAATTTCAATCTCATCCAGCCTCATTGCACTCAAACCTACTCTATCACACCAACGCCTACCTACAGTAACACATCCCATATAAGGGATACATCCACTGGGAATTGCCTTTTATACTAAACACACTCCAAATATAGACATGTCTCAATCTATACTATCACACGGAATCTAAACGACCATGGACCATGGACCATCAGAAGTAGAAGATGAACAGGCCTTGAACACGTGTGACTTGCCTATTCACTCTCCTCCCCTGATAGACCATGCCCTTGTCCTTTCTCTTGCTCAACTCATCTTGTCCTCACAAGGCTCACAACAATAAGTCCTTGTTTCTAAAAGAAGCCTCACTTCATTCTAAACCTACAGTGTGAATTCTGCTCATTTTAAGCCAACATCAAGCCTTATTCTGGATACTGGTCATCTTTACCCACTTAAAACCTGTCATGATCGATGAACCTGTTCATGTCCACACACTTCCTTCTCGAGGACGCTTCCACCTGTTCAACAAACCCTCAGCACAGTGGCTCACTTCAAGAAGAAAGAAAAGTCGCCATCACTCTGCTACCCCAAGAGCCCACTCTTATGTGAGTGAGTCCCCATCGCCCTCTACTGCTTCTACTGCTTCTGCTTCTGCTTCTACTGCTGCTGATACAGTTCATAACCAAAGCAACCTTTCCTCTCTGTGTTTACGTGTCTATATCCTAAGAGCCCATGCATTATCTGACAGACAAGATGTAAGCAGACAAGTCCCTGTCTCACTCCAGTAGAATAAGGGTACTATAAGGATGATATTAGAATACATTGAGTGGATAAATAGAGCAATATTAGAACACATTTAGTGACATGAGACACCAAAGCAAGAATGCCTTGTTAACATATCCTACAGATCACTTCCGTCAATGCTTATGCCATGATCAGTGGTGCCGGACAGAAACAGCGGACACATGTTGTTCGAAAGACAGTACATCCAGAATGGCATTGTGCATTTGATATTCCTCTGGCCCCACTGACCCAAGTCCACCGCAAAAAAAAACACCAACGGACAAAACGAAGACTATGGGCACAAGGAATTACCCTGTCTGTCTATGATAAAGACAGGTTCAGATCTGTGCTTCTGGGACAATGCGTCTTGCCTTTTGATCAGTTGTTTGCTGAGCAGAATGACATGCTGAGCAGTACAAGTGAGTCCAAGGTAAGGGTTACAGACAACGAATCAGAGATGTTTAATGGCTGTGCTGTTGTTGTGACAAATGTTATGACAAGTCCTATCAGTACCCTCTCCACCCACCTCCCTCACAGCAAGATTCATTAAGAACCCCTACCTCAGGAAGATCAAGATTCTTAAGAGACAGTCTACCACGCACATCCACGCCTACACTGCCTACACTACAGCCTACACTGCAGCCTACACAACCTCAACAAGATACCACTCTGACCAAACCACACAGCACCATAGAGTTTAAATTAAGCCTTGTTCTCGGTAACCTTGTTCTTAATGAGGAGGTACTATCCTCTGATACCAAAAACACCACACAAGACACACAGCTCAGAGATTTATGGGATTCTTTCCTTGCTTCTTCTCCTTTGACTGATTTGGGTCCTAAATCCTCCACACGAAGTTCTTCTCTGCCACCCAACTTTGCCAAAACAAGAAAGCCCATGTACCGTAGATTTATGAGACGAAGAAGAAGACAGCAAGTACAGCAAGATAAAGAAACAGTACGAGAGACAGCACCCCAGCACCACAAAACATCACGGCGCCATCGATTTACAAGACAAAAAAAACACCATATTGCCACCTTCCATTCTGATGTGGTGGGTGTGATTTTCTTGGAGGTGTCGCATGCGAATCATCTACCGCCTGAGAAGAACAGTGAGTCTACTCTATTAGTTTATCTCCTTGCATTGACACTCCCTAGTGACAAGGACGGGATTTGACATGGATCCCTTTGTGGTTGTGTCTTTTGGTACATCGACCTTTCGCACTCGGTCCATTCGACACCAATTGAACCCAGAGTGGCATGAGAAACTGTTCTTTCATGTGCGGCACAATGAGTCCACATATCAACTAAAGTTTGCTGTGTATGACAAGGAGAAGTTCACAGGCAATGATTTGGTAGGCAATGCAGTTGTGCCTATCATCGAGATCATTCGACAGTCCACTAAGAGCAGAAGGGCCCTGTCTACTATTGATATGCCTGACAATGCTATTCATGAGGACATGGATCTTCATACACTAAAGTTGAATCTAGTCAATGAGGAGAAATGGAAGGACCTGGGTTCTACACTTACGATCCGTGCCAAGTTCGTGCCTTATGAAGAGATGCGCAGGATGTTTTGGATTGCACTAACAAGGACGTATGATGTAGAAGAAAGTGGGTCTATGAGTCGAATGGAAGTACAATCCATGCTAGAGACACTTGGATCCACTATTTCAGAGGCTACTTTGGATACCTTCTGGAGACAGCATGGGAAGGATCCTACCAATGAATCTGATGAACTTTCGATTGAGAACCTGGTAGCATGTTTTGAGGCCTATATGTTGGCTACAGATGATTATCCTTCTACTACTGCTCAGATACCTTTAATTTCATCAGAAAATAAGGGAGAGGAGAGTGAAGAAGACAAGGAAACAGAAAGAAGCTCCTTTTCTTCTTCTTCCTCTTCTTCCTCTTCTTCCTCTTCAGATGATGAGGAAGAGGAGGAGGAGGAGGAAGAGGGGGAGGATGAGGAAGAATGGCTGGCTTCTATGGATCTGAATGAGGCTCAGACAGACTCCACTTCTAGTTCTTCAGATGATAATGAAGAGGTCTTGTTGGAAGCACGTGGAGTTCAATTTGATGATTCTTCTCCTGTCACATTTAAGAACTTCTCTTCTCATATCACTCAGGTCCAAAAGACCAAGGATCTTCAGTATAAAAAATCAAGAAGTCTTTCACCTCACCACGGACTCACTAGAAAACTCACACAAAGAAGTACCTCTGCCCATCATGAGAAAGTGATTCGGCTGGCAGAATGTCCCATCTGTCATCGCTCTAACCTATCAAAAAAGGCCCAAATGGACATTGTGGCTCATGTAGCTGCGTGTGCTGCGAATGACTGGACAACGGTGGATCGTTTTCTGATGGGCAACTTTTTAACAGAAGCCTATGCACAAAGAAGGTAAACTGTGGAGATACACAGATTCTTTATGCTGATACTAACACGTCTTTTGTTGCGGATTAGATGGTTTGTTAAACTCGTCAGTAAAGTGGGCTATGGAAAATACTCTCTTGGCACAGTAAGTCAATAGAATGCATTCCTCTTATTGATCTTCTGAATAGAACAATGCCAACATTATTGTCCAAGACAGAAAAACAGGAGAGCTTATAGAAGAGCGCATGAGTGTTTATATCCGTCTTGGTATGCGTTTAGTCTACAAGGGAAGCAATACAGGCATCCAGTCAAGAGCAGGTAAGTAGAGATTTGGATACTTTGTAATTGATGTGTGCAATAGCCCAACGCATCCTCACCAATATGACCTTGCGTCAAGGCCGTCGTTTTGATTCTCCAAGTTCAGTCCAAGAAATCCCTGCCTTTATCAAATTCCATCGTATTAATTTGACAGAAGTACTCCATCCTCTCAACTACTTTACTTCTTTCAATGAATTCTTCTACAGAGCCCTTGTTCCTCATGCCCGTCCATGTGAGGAAAGTGACAATCCTGGTGTCGCTGTTAGTCCTGCAGATTGTCGTATGATGGCTTTTGAAACTACAAGTGAGGCCACCCGTCTATGGATCAAAGGCATTGAGTTTAGCCTGCCCAAGTTACTAGAGGATCCAAATGCACATGCTGTGTTTGAAGGTGGACCCTTGGCTATCTTCCGTCTGGCGCCTCAGGACTATCATAGGTAGGCTACTGTGTTCAGTACTGCAGTGATGTTATTTCAATAGACTCAATAGGATTGAGAATAGATTCCATTGTCCTGTGGATGGTGTTATTACAAATATCCGGTATATCTCTGGTCAATACTATACAGTCAATCCTATTGCTGTTCGTACAACGTAAGTGATTTCATCTTTCTTCTGCTCTGCTTTACAGCAGTGGCTAATAAATAAATAAATAAAACAACAACTGCATCCTAGGCTCGATGTTTTTGGTGAAAATGCTAGGGCCGTAGTGACCATGGCCTCTCATCGTTTTGGTACAGTAGAGATTGTTTGTATTGGTGCCATGTTGGTTGGATCGATTGTTATTACAGCCAAGATAGGCACAAGGCTCTCACGTACAGATGAGCTTGGTTACTTTGCCTTTGGTGGTAGTACATTGGTTATACTCTGGCAAAAAGATAGTATTCATTTAGATCTTGATTTGCTCAACAACTCAAAAAAGCCAATGGAAACACTTGTGTATGTTGGTAACCGCATTGGTTCTTGTTCTCCTGTGCCATCTGTTTAGTAATGTCTGTATATTTATTATTGTTATTATTGTTATTATACTGTTCATACACTTGTAGGCCACCTAATAAACAAAAGAAGGAAGGAAAGAAATCTGTGTATTTTCATGTTATTAACTATGTTATGTTCTACTAATATTGGCATTTCAATCATCTTGTCTGTTGTTGTTGTTGTTGTTGTTGTTGTTATATTATTATTATTATTATTATTATTATTATTTATTTATTTATTTTTTAAAAAAAAGTGTTCATTTCTATCCACAGGCAGGCTTTTACTGTTTTTCGGTATATGCTGCCTCTGCCAATTCTTCCTTCTACATGCACAGAGAGAGAGAGAGAGAGAGCGATTGTCTGTGAGGTGATATTTGGACTATCTTCTAATAGCCTATAGACACTTACCAACATCTTCCGTTGTTCAATTAGCCACGTAGGAATGTTAGGAGGCAGAGTAATCAGATCAAGATCAAACAGTTCGATGAATTGTTCATTCACATATCTAGCCCTACTACCACCATAGGCACGGTACTAGTAGATACCATGCAAAGATTAAGCATAATCTACACTCTATTTATACAGTCTATTCTATCTGTAGAAGCAGCACTGCACTATACATTACCTCTGTTACTATAGAACTGAAATTCCAGCCTTCAAGTTTCCGAAGACAGCCCACTAATGTTCCTGTTTCATGGACACCCGACCTACATGCTATTTCAATCTACCAGTCTAATACTATTTCCAAGACAAAGACCCACGTGCACATGATAAGAACTGGGTGTGTTTCTACATTCAATATAAGCTCAAGTCCCTCTTTGATCAACTCTTCCGATACAGGCCGCCAAGTAGACGGTTGTGTTGGTTTCCATGTCGCCATGCCCAAATGCACCTAGTGTAAATAAGTCTCTTCTTCCTTCTAGCAAAGCATAAAAGAAAAAGAACGAATAAACAAACGAGTTTTGTATCGCCTTCTTCCAGGTAGTTTGAAGTGACTCTGTTGGGCATTTCTGGACTCAACATCACCATCGTCTTGAAGTTGAACGGTTTGATAAATGAAAAGTGACTAGGCTGTAGCATATCTGACCGGTAGATGCCTGGCTCAACAATACCAAACTGTTCGGGTGGTGTTAATAGAACAGCAGGGGCTGGACGACTCATGGTGCAAAAGAAGAAGAGGAGGAGGAGGAAGAGGTGTGACTGTTGAAATAAAGAAGAGGATTTAAAGTGAGGTTTATGTGGTGGATATTACAAGTGTGTTGCGACATGTAGTCTACAGTGACCAGCAAAAAAAATACATAACAAATTATTGAATGTCCCAACTTTAATGCTATCCCTCAAAAAAAATTATTCATTTATTCTTCGTCTTTTTCTTCCTGTCTCTCCTTTCTTATGGATACTCTGTCTACCTTACAAAACAACCCACCACCCACCACCAAACCACGTGGAAACAAAAAGAAAAACATTGATGACTTTACTCGTCGACTTATTGTCCATGAGGCCACTGTCAATGGCAGTAGTCAAGTGAGGATTGCGAATATGTTTGGCATAAGCAAGCAGGCCATTTGTCGTATAATGAAAAGATACAAAGAAACAGGCTGTTTTAAAGCAGCTAGAAGTCCAGGAAGAAGACCTATTCTTACAAAGAGAGACGAGGAAGAGGTGGCTCGGGAAGTGGCTCGAGATTCCTTCCAAACAATGAAGGAACTTCGAAAGGGCATGAGTACCCAAGTATCCATGAATACATTCAGAAAGCTTACCAAGAAACTCGGACTAGCCTCTAATGTGGCTATCCGTAAGCCTGAGCCTATGAATATGGAGTAGTAGAAGAGTGTTGTTAGGGCCATTAGCTAAGGAATATTGGACCAGTAAACCACAACATTTCTTTGGTGTTGTTGCTTTTTGTTTTTATTTTAAGAATATCAACCCTTCCTCGACAATCAACGTCATAGTGTCATCAGAAAAGAAAGCCTCCTTCCGAAGAACGTGTATCCTGTGGAGATCTTTGGCATGGGAGCAATGGGCTTTGTTTGTCTACAATAAATGAAGTGGTAGGCTTTGTTCTTTTCTATCTTTATAAACTATAAAGTAAAGATGTATTTTGCAACTGCTATTATTGCATTCTATAGGTCAGTGATATATACCTAATCTATCTATCTATCTATCTATAAAAAGAGAGAATTGGATTTCTACAGTAGAGGAGAGATAAAATAGGCATGCAATCATTTATTAAAGACAGTGTATCTCTCTTCTTCCCACCCTCCTGTGACTTGTTTGTGACTAACATATCCCCTTTTGCCCCTCATATACTGGTTCCCTCCCTGCAAAGAGAGAGACTTTTGTGTAGTGCTCTGCTCAACATTATGGAGAAGTTTATAGAACACCAGATAAGCCTTGTAAAGAATGAACAGAAAATAGATATTGAGGAGACATTCAAGCTCCTATCTACCTATGCACCTATCCAACTACAAAAACGTGGCATGGCCTTGGTGGGTCTAAAAGTGACAGGTCTGTCAAGTCGTGTTGGGAGTCAACAAGCAAGAAAAAACATAGTAACAATAACAATAAATAAACATACCTAAAAAAAAAAAAAAAAAAGGCATAAGAACTGGCTTGGGTGGTAAAAGGTACAAAGAACAGCTAGAAGAAGTTCTTATGCCTCTTGCCTAGTTTAATAGACCTCGAACTGGCCCATCCTACCAAACTACCTGCTGTCTTCCCGACTCACAAGATTACAACAGGTGATATTGTTGGGGTAGATGAGTATAAAAAGGATAAACCATCAAAACAGACACCTCAACTGTCAGGCGTTGTTTTTCGAGTGACAGATGCCAAGGTGACGATTGCTTTGTCCCAAGATAAGGATGACGAGCTGTCTTCTGAGATACAAGAGCATTGCCAAATGCAAGTATCAAATCACTGGCTTATCTATAGCATACCATTCTGTTTGTTTGGAATGGAGAGATGCTCTCTATAACTGGATTAATAATGCAGATGTGTATTTGTAGTGTTAAACTAGCCAATAGTGTTACTTATGAACGGTGAGTCTATTTTATCCTATCCCGAGCAATAAGAAAAGAGACTGGACATTGATCTATTAGCATAGTATGATCAAATCACTAGAAAGAATCAAAGCATTAGGAGAATCAGGCGTCTCTGAAATGGCAAAGACATTACTGGGTCTATCTAAACCATCTGCCCCAATCGATCAGTCTGATATTGTGTTTTATGATGAGACGCTGAATGAGTCACAAAAGGATGCTGTTCGTTTTGCTCTTGGAGCTCCAGAAATTGCTCTTGTTCATGGTCCACCAGGTACTTATCAACAGCTGGATCATGGAAAAATTACAGGAAAAATTACATGAAAAATTACTTATACTCTATGAATGGACATGTTTCTCTGTGGACAGGGGTTAGTTATTTATAAAGAAGAGAAAGTAGTTTAAGGATCCTCGATTGAATCAGAATTGATATATTCTGTTGGTAGACTGGAAAGACCTATACGCTTGTGGAAATAATTCGTCAACTTGCAGTTAAACAGGGTAAAAAGGTCCTTGTGTGTGGCCCTTCGAATATTTCAGTGGGTAGGTGTGTTCTATAGAGATCTGTGTCTCCTATTGGCCTATAACATCTCGTTTCTCCTTCTTCACTCTTATGTATGGGTAGACAATCTGGTGGAGCGTCTAGCACGCCATCGAATGAACCTTGTACGTGTTGGACATCCTGCTCGTATTCTTCCAACAGTTTTGGAACACTCTCTTGATATCATTACCAGAACATGTGATTCAGGACAGATTGTAGCAGAGATTCGCCAGGAAATGGATGAGACATTAGGAAAGATCAAAAAGTGTAAAAATCGCTCAGAACGTCGAGCTCTCTATTCCCATGTGAAGGATCTACGCAAGGACTATCGATTAAGAGAACAAAGAGTTGTAGAAGAGGTTATCACAGGATCACAGGTTTTGATCTCTACATTGAATGGGTAACTACACTCCTCATACATACATACAAAACGATAGGCGGAGGTGACTTATAAGTGTATGGTAGATGTGGGAGCAGAAATATGTTCAAAAGAGAGTTTGATGTAGTTATTATTGATGAGGCTACACAAGCATTGGAAGGTAAGAGTTAACGCTTGTTATTCCCTTTGCTGCTATGTGTATTTCAATCATCAGCTAACCTTATTCTTATGAACTAATACAGCTGAGTGCTGGCTTGCTCTTACAAGAGGAAAAAAGGCAATTCTGGTAATATCAAGGCTTCTCAATACACACGACATTGAATGCTTGAATTATTAATGAATTATTTTCTTTTCATTCTTTTCACTTAGGCAGGAGATCACCTTCAATTACCTCCTACTATCAAATCACCTCTCAAAACTGTTAGTGTGCCTATAAAGGGCATGTCTACAAAGTCAGATTTATCAACAACACTTTTTGATCGATTGTTGACTATGTATGGATCAAGTGTAAAGAGAATGTTATTAGTTCAATACCGCATGCACCAGAAAATCATGGAATTTAGTTCCAAAGAGCTCTACGACAATAAGCTTGTAGCAGATTCCAGCGTTGCAGAACATCTCTTAACCGACCTCCAAGATATCCAAAGCTCAGATACTACCCAAGTCCCACTGGTGATGATTGATACCAGTGATACTGGACTTGCCCATGAAGTCACTGATGAGGCCAAAGAAGAACTCAGCAAAGCCAATGAAAGAGAGGTTGAATTAGTAGTTCAACATGTCCAAATACTTCTGGATGATGGTTTGAAACAAGATCAAATCGGTATCATCACTCCCTACTCGGCTCAAGTGACAAGATTAATAAGAGAAATAAGGGAGAAATGGCCTCTTATTGAAATAGGCACAGTCGATGGATTTCAGGGAAGAGAGAAAGAGGCTATTTTGCTATCTCTTGTGCGATCAAATGATGATTGTGAAGTTGGTTTTCTTGGTGAAAAAAGACGTTTGAATGGTAACCCACTGTATAAGACAGTGATAATGATGAGATAGTCACTTATAACAAATCTACAGTGGCCATGACGAGAGCTAAGCGTCATTTGTGTGTTGTGTGTGATTCAGAGACTTTAGCAGGAACCAAGAGAGGAACCAAGGCAACCTCCAGACAAGACGGTGGATTTCTTAAGAGATGGATGCATTGGCTTAGTGAAGAATCAGATCTTAGGTTTAGCGAATATTTAATATAAAGTTACCTTTTCTTTTTGGGAATACAGGTAAAGATGTAATATTCTTTGATACTATAGGTTCTAATGACTAATCTTTGTTTGAACATTAGGAAAATAAAAAAGCAAAAGATACACTTATTTGTACTGTCTAAGATTATATGTTTATATTTATATATATATATTTTCACTTTTATGTTTTTATGACTATGACTTTCTTACACACCAGGAGATCTTTAGGATATAAAAGGAAATAGTCGAAATACAATTGTTTAAAAATGATAAATCGATTTGAAAAGGAGTAAAAATAAATTAAGATGTATTCATGTTAGTTTTTAAACAAATAAAGATTATGTAGATTTACCTGTAAATATCTGAATCCCAAAGGAAACCACCTTCGATATGGCGATATGATATAATATAAATACAAATATATATTCTTCTCGACAGAAAGGAACTGGTCGGTGGTAACCCTTTAAACACTCTTCTGCAATTGTATAGATATTCTTTGATACGTTCACATCTCTGTTCCAAACAATTACACAACTTTGGCAAGCGTGGATACTGTTGAAATTTATGAATACCTCAGTGAGGTTATTTGTGTTATAAGTGTGGCAGATCTTGAGAACAAAAATAAGAGTAACTGTTAGAAGATCTTTTCATATTGGGTGAGAAGTCAATTATGCTTACCCTCTATGTTTGGAACTCATCGACATCAACCAGAAGAAGATGTCCACCCTTTTGTCTCTTTTTTCAGTGATTGATATAAAATTCCTGGCAAACCAACACAATGACCTTTAAATTTGGCAGCATCTTTTACCTTTATTCCTGTACCATAAACAACGACTGGCAGTTTGGTAGGATCGTACTCAAATCCTTTTAGGTGCCATACCCCTTTTCACTAATAGAATAATAGTAAAAATAATTAGTTCGAGATGTATCAACGTAATCTAGGTGTGTGTCGTATTACCCTTGCACTGGCACCTTCTTCTTGCCTTTGCCTTTGTAACTGGTTCACTGGGTTTATTATAGTAAAAGAATATACAATAGAAACTGACTAACATGTCAGACATAACAACCATATACTCACCATATCACAGCTGTTGGTTTATATGCCAGACAAAGACAAACAAGTTAAACAGGGTAGAAGTTATGAAGAACAACAGACAGTGTAATTAGCAGGCATTAATACTCGAACAGAAAAGAACAATACGAATTTTCACAAATCATTTGCTTAATCAGAACTACCAAAGTAATGCAGACTACAACAACATTCTAGAAAGAAAGGAATTGCTTAAAGAACAGTTGCCTAGTTACCCATTGTATTCAAATCGTGTGTTGTGTTCCTGTTCATGTACCCTCTTTGATTTCCCTAGACTAGCCTTTGTACTAATACTCTATTTCTTAGTCTCTGCTATAGACCAAACTACTACAGATTCATCTCTCTAATGGTATTGTTGATAACCTTACTGCCCTTTACTACAGATACTTGCAAACCTTTGATTTTAAACACAGATCCATAAAAGGGAACTCTTTTATTGTGACGTAAAAGGAAGGAGGTATCACCGCTTAAAGGTCAGAAAAATCTTTGGGTGTGTAGGATCTTTTCCTTTTTTTTATTTGAATTATTCAAGGTCCGTCTGTCATAAGAAGGACTGTCACTATTCATAACAAATATCTTCTTCGACCAAAGCAACTGTCATGCAACTTACGACTTCCGTTGTCTCCGAGTGGAATCCTATGCCTGTTGGAAAAATAGTCGAGATAAATGCTACAAATAGGGAGATATCACACTTGGGGAACCTCTCGGACTGTACTTCCCTGCGCAAACTCAACCTTGCTAAAAACGCACTGTCTAGCCAGGATGCCATTGCTGCCTTGAGATACCTAGGCCATATTACCTGGCTCAGTATGGCTAACAACCAACTCACAGGCATTGATGGGGTGGGTGCTCTCCAACATTTATCAGGTAGGTGGGTCCTACCTATTGTTATTGTTACTAGTGTTACTATTCTCAACATGACTCAACTCTCTTATTGTCTACAGTACTCAATGTTAGCCACAATGCACTGGAGAAGATAAGCTCAGACGTAGCCAACCTTACTTCTCTTAAGGCTCTGATTCTCAACCACAATAGTATTCAACAAGTAAAACACTTGCAGGATTTGAAGAACCTCAATACACTCGGTAAACCTGGTGTTGAAATACGCCCTTAGACACTTGCCTACTTGATAACTAATAGGCATAAGCGTGTAGTCTTGTCACATAATTCACTTGAGACGATTCCTGCTCTGTCAGGAATGCTGGAACTCACCAAACTATCGGCTGCTCACAATGTATTGACACAAGTGCCTGATCTGTCAGCCCAGACAGCTATCAAGGAACTCAGACTCAATGATAATCAAATTACAACTCTCCCAGAGACATTGCGTACATGTATTGCTTTAGAAATTGTGGATTTTGGCAATAACAAAATACAAAAGTGGAGGTAAGATGGCCTGTCCACAGATCCGTGCACCCGAGAGAGAGAAAGAGAGAGAGAGAGGAAAAGAGAGATTAGGGTGTTGATAGCTATTTAGTGACATTGCTGCCCTGGGATCTCTACTATCACTGCACAACTTGAATCTAAAAGGAAACCCTATTGCTGAAAAGATAGATTATCGACAAAAGGTAAGCCATGCCTTGGAAACCGACATTCATATTTTTTTGCAAAGGTGATGGAGTTATTGCCATCATTACGTATTCTGGATGGTGAAAGGTTTGATTTCAAGTTCTTAGAACGTAAACATAAACAGGAACAGAACTTCAAGCTGATGGAAAAAAAAGAGCGGATAAAGAGAGAACGGAAAGCAAAAGAAGAAGATACACCACCTTTAAAGAAACTACGACACAAGAAGCTTCGTGCACTTGAAGCTGAAAAGGAGGCTCAAGAAGAAACAGAGGAAAAGAAAGAGGAAACCAAAACAGAAGGAAGAGTTAGCTCTACAAAGCGAAAACGACAGAATACTACAGAAGAGGTCATAGAAGCTACAGAAAAAAAGAAGCCTAAAAGAAGACAGATGGGGTGAAAACAAAGGAGCAAAAAGTGACAAAAAAAACACCCTTGTCTGCCAAAACATCACTTACGAAAGCGGGGGAGAGTGATAAATCAGAAAAGAGTGTGGTTAGAAGAGCTACTGAAGCTGAAAAGATACTGACACCCAAGCCAAGCAAGAGAGCCGCGGATTCTGTTAGCAAAAAGACATCAACTACAGAGGTGAAAGAGGCAAAGAAGAGTGTCAAGGCAAAGACAGAACCTGCAGTAGTGAAAAAGCAGAAGAAAGCACAGGGCTTCTTTGAGGTGGACACTGTCAAGCCTAAGCTATCTGCTTCTCTGTCCGAAACAAGTAAGACAATGACATTGAAGAGGATAGGCATTGCTGGTGTAGCTGTGCCTGCTGCTCCACCTGCTACTGTGCCTGTCACTACACCTGTCACTACACCTGTCACTACACCTGTCACTGTGGCAAGGTCTGGTGTAGTATCTATCATTGATAATGGCAAAAAGGCAGAGAAAAATAAGGTGGTAAAGAAAACTGGTGGTGATATTGTTGCTATATTGGAAGCAAAAGATGACAAGAATGAAAGTGATATTGGAACTGGTCTAGGTGTTGGTGGGTGGGATTAATACTACTACCTTGCCAGCAAAATTAGACATTACCATATTATACAAGTGTAGTAAATATATAGTTTGCTGTACAATAAAGAAAGTGTGTATGCATCTTATCTATTATTACCATAGATAAGACTTTTTGGCTTTTTAATATGATTATAATATCCAGGACTTGGTCATGCTAACCATTGATGCCTGGTGAGATTGACTGTGTAGCGTACACATTCAGAAAAATAGAAAAGAGGGACAACAATAATTAACGATAGCAGTCAGTAAGCTCGGCATTTCACTCAGGACAATAGTGTTAAGAATCCAGAAGCAAAAAACGAGATACTTAACACTATGTCTATTTGTTAAGGATACAAATGTCTAGCTTAGTTGCTATCTTATATACCTTTTCTTAACCCATGTCTCAGAGGTGACTTTTATATCTAATGTAGTTATAAGTATGGTCCACTAGAGTGAGTCCTCAATCGAGCTGAGACTGTCACTGCCCCTATTTTCTAACAACAGCATAGTTAATGGTATATTGCCTGATGATATTCATAATGATAACAGAATGTATCTTAACATTGGTCGTATGAGCCCAGAAGAAAGAAAAAAAGGCGTTCACATGGGATTAATGCAAAGAGTATCAACAAAGCCATGGCTTCTGGGTGACACCATTTAAAGACCAATGCATCCAGTATGCAAGTGTCATTGAGAATGAGTAGATAAAGTCCTGTAGCTGTACAGATTTCAGCTTTAATCGTATAGTCTGCAAGCATACTGTTCAGAAACAAACAGGAAGAAGTGTATTTGGTAATAAAAGAGTTGTATTTCTCAAATCTCTATACTACAACAATTACAACTAATTATATACTTCTCAGACTATGTTAGATTAATCTCATTTATACAATAGCAATATCTCTTGGAATGTATGGGCCAAATTCCTCACCATTCTCAACAATAGTAATACCAAAAGGTAGAATGCCACTGAAGGATAAGCACCCACAAAAAGTATAAATAATGAACCACTCTTCACAATAAAAATTATCTTTGTTCAGTCTTGTTATTTTTCTACTTGTCTGAATAATCACATTTTTTTAACGAATTCTACAACTTAATTTTTCTACCTTCTGCAAAATACTTATTTTCAACATGTCTGCTTCTCCTACCGTTTCCAACCAGAGTGTGGCCCCTACCTCTCCTGTGTTCCTCGAGGAAGTTCCCCTTTTGGACCAGATGGAGGCCGAACCCATTCTGCCTTTCCAAACATCCGAAGATGTCAAGGAGAAAGAACAGGCAAGTGTAATTGACCCTGTTGTTAAAATCCGGGAACGTCTAGAAGAGGTCTTGCAGAGATTTGCTATTGGGGTGGCCAACCACCTCCCTGCGGATCAACTCAATGCTATGAGAAATGAAGCAAGTGACCTCGCCGACTGTATCCGTTACCTTGGTGAAGTCCGCGCCTTCTGTGCCCCTCCTGTGCCCACTGTTGCTCCAGAAAACCACCCGGTGGTAAATGGTCTCAATCGCAACATGCATCTCATCCCATCGGACCTCCCCATATGGCAGTGGGTTGGTAACCAATGGAAGGACAATGCAGAAGTGCAAGACACGGTAGAAGATCTACTGGATACTTTTGCCCTCATCGTCACCTCCAATGGCCTGACCATTGACGACCATTGGGCAAGACTCATGCCCATAAAGATGAACAGAGACCAGCGCTCATGGTTCAATGAAAACCTCAAAGGAAGAAGTCTCACCTGGGTAGAGGTCAAAAACCTGGTCGAAAAAACCTACGCTACTCAGGATGTTTTGCATGTCATTAGCCACATTGACCAGCTCATCACCGTGAAAATGCAGCCAAAGGAGTCAATCAAAGCCTTTACGGATTGCTTCCAAAGGATCTGTAGAGCAGCACAATGGCAGGACGATGTCAAGACTGCTGCCCTCTTCAAGAGAGCACTCCCTGAACACCTGTTTAGGGAGGTGTCCCGCTCCTTGTTGAACACACCACTGCACCTCCAAGATTCCGTGGTCAAGGTAGCAACCACAGCCCAACATGTGGTCTCGTCCAACATCTTCCCCGCAATTCATCAAGAGGCCCAAGCAAAAACTCCGTTTGTCAGTGGTGTGCAAAAATCCATCCACAACCCTGCAAACAAGAGGCATAGTCATAACTTAGGCAAAGCTGCATCCTCCGGGACAGCTTTCAAAAGTAAGACACACTGCAAAGTCCATGGGCAAAGCAACCATACAACGGAGCAGTGCCATGCCTACAGACGTCTCTAGGCTGAGACAAAAGCAAATACTGGAAATATGCCTTCATCATCTGCCACCATGGATGGCCACAACAAAGTCTGCTTCAAATGCACCGACAATGTCACGTGGTCTCCTGCACATGCCGCAGAATGCAAAAGAAATAAGAACTTCAGGCCTCCAAAAGCTTTCTGTTCTGCCCGAATGGTTAACAAGCCTTACATATGCAATTCCCTCTCTGCTCCGTCCTTGGCCCAGCACCAAGAAAGCACTCCAACTGATATGGAGTTGAAATTCGACAGCCTGCCTGTCAGCTATAATTGTAAGCATAAAATTGGCACACAGAATGAAGCAAAAGCTAACCATTCTCTACACATACCTATTATTGAAAATTAGGAAGCCTCTTACACTCAATATGCTGAGGTGATGGAAAGACTTGGCTAATGTTTCAGAAGAAATTGCTCTAGTATTTTTAGATAGACTGTTATGATTAGAAAAGGCATAAAAGCTAGCTATTCTTTAGACATCAAAAGCTTTGCGAAATATACTTCTTTTATTACCAAACACACCTTTTGTTTCTATATTTTGAACACTATCATTATAAAGTCACACAACATTAGAAAGGGTACGACCCCCTAATTTATACATTTTTAAACATGATTCTTCTTCTTTTTACCACAGAATCACATTCCATTAAGCAATCTCAAATGTCAAACGCAGAATCCTCAACTAGAAACTCTATAGTTTATGATAAGCTTAAAGAAAAAGAGTAGGGTGTTTACTGGCTTAAAAGAAAAGAGAAAATTACTCCATGGGTAGCATTTCAAAGGTTGTTGGCATTAGCAACTCTACTGTCCAAAAGATCATTAGTAGAATCAAGACCACTGGTACACCTCTACCAAGACCTAGTTCTGGTGCACCAAAAAAACTTAACAAGAGAGACCTCAGACGACTTGAGGCCATTCTAAGAGGCAACCCATTTGCCTCCTATAACTTCATAAATTTTGAACTTAAGGCACACCAGATAATCATCTGTAGAGCAACATTCATCAAATACATATACCATATTGAGTTTGGTTCCTACTTCGCAGCACAGAAGCCAAGGTTGTCTGAAAAAATATGAAGAAAAGACTTCGTTGGGCAAAGGAACGGGTCAATTGGACTCCTGAGGCCTGGAGATGCATTGTATGGTCTGATAAGTCACGGTTTGAAGTAGAGGGTTACCAGGGAGGAACCAGAGTGATTTAAAAGATAGGAGAGAGGTATAAGGCTGCTCATAGTGTGCCTACAACCAAATGGGGGGAAAGATAGCATAATGATCTGTAGATGTTTCTGGGCTGGTGGATTTGGGCCTTTGGTCTTTGTTGATGGCACTGTGAATCAGGACGTATATGTCAACATTTTGGCAGGAAAGTTTTTACCATGGTTCATTGAATTGAATGAGAAAGAAGATAGGGACTTTATGTTCCAAGAAAATGGGGCTAGCTGCCATACAGGTGGCTATACAACATGGTGGAAAAACACACATGCAATTAGGCGCTTTGATTACTGGCCTGCCCAATGTCCTGATCTCAACCCCATTGAACATCTCTGGAGCTGTCTTGATAAGCTAATCAATGACAAGAGAGCCAGTATTAATAATACCAATGAGCTCAAGATAGCCTTATAAGAAGCTTGGGGAAATATCTACATTGATCTTGCCAAACGTTTAGTTGACTCAATGAAGGATTGCTACCAGGCAGTTATTGATGCCAAAGGTGGCCCAACAAAATATTAAATAAAAACTTTTATAAATATATTACTATAAAAAATATGTTAAACTAACTTTGTGTTGAATTTGAAGTCATTAGTATGTGTTTTGAGGTCGTAACATTTATATCCATAAAGCATGTTTTTTTCAGGATTTCAAAAAATGAAAATCGTACCCTTTCTAATGTTGTGTGACTGTAGAACAAGTGGAAACCTTTGCCCTCCTGGACACTGGTGCCTCCTTTAGTTCAATTAATGTAGCATTTGCCAATAAAAACCATATAAACATAAACAAAAAAGTTTTGGGTACAATTGTTAAGAATCCTTGAGCAAATGGTGTGCTATTTGGTTTTAAAAGAGTATATTTCTTAAAGATGTAAAGGGTGCATCTGCTCTCACTATTTATGCTACTCTACATTTTACATATATGGAAACACTATAATTTCTCCTGAAATAGGTGACCAGATCTCCCTATTTCCAACAATATCAATAAATAATAGAATTATCTAGATAATTATTATACTATAAAAAGATTATAATTTACTAGATATTAAAATAAACTTGAGGTACTCTTGAGATAGAAAGCCTTAGAGGGCTTGGGAAATAGAAGGATGAACTTTTGGGTAGAGAAAGATAGTGTTGAGAATGTTGAGGAATTTGACCCACACATTCCAAGAGACATTGCTATTGTATAGATTATATTAATATATAATAATCTGAAAAGTATATAAGTAGTTGTAATTGTTGTAGTATAGAACTTTGAGAAATACAACCTTTTTATTACCAAACACACCTCTTGTTCCCGGTCGTTTCTGAACATTTATTTCTCCAAATTATATTGAACACCTTTTTCAAAAAAAATGAACACAGGCACTCACAACCTCTTCCAAAAACAAGCTCCAATTTTCTCTGGTACTATTTGCAATAAGCACACAGAAGCATGGGTCCAAGAAATGAAGAAGTAGAAGGGTGACTTATTTGACCTGGTAAGCAATCACCTCTTGATCAACCTAGTGAAGACCAAGTTGGAGGGACCAGCTGCCACTGCCATAGCCCACAAGGACTTTACCAACCTGGATGAGCTCTATAGCTTCCTGAAGGACAGATTCCCCCATTATTCTTTCCAATCAGAAATTCAGGCCCAGCTGGAGGTTGGGAATCACTTTGGCACCTTCACAGCCATTTCCTGTGTAGAAGAAGCAAGAAGACTCTATGCTCTCCTGGGACCTTCGAATGCCTCAGCCTACACAATGGCAAAGGCCATAAGTGCATCCTTCCCAGAGATATGGGTATTCACTGGAATGGCCCCCCTATGTGTAAAGTGCTCAAACTTTGAAGCAGTCCTGGAGATGTTTGAAGGGTTTGCAGAAATGGCCCCTGCAGTCATTCCTAGACTCAAAAGGGGAAATGAAATCAAGAATTCCTCATGAAAGGAACCCTGCTCTCAAAGGCAGGACACACAAGCAGCACATGGCCAAAGGCCTATCTCAGGAAGAAGGAGAAACAGGGAAAATGGAGGCCAATACCTGGAGGTAGAGAAGCACATGGAGGCCCAGCAAAAGCAGATCCAGACTCTGATCTCCCAGCTCAGCAAGTTGAGCTTGGGAAAAGATTAAGCAGTACACACATACCCTCACCACTAGTTGTAGGCTCTATCATTGAAAATAAACAAGGAACTACAAATAGTGGTTGTATGTATTGCACACATAAGAGGAAACATTTATCACATTGGGTGACCTTGCCAGATACCCTCATTGGCAAAAAGGTGATACTTGCAGTGGCTGACCAAGGAGCTGCCACAAACCTTATCACTAAAGAAGCTGCAGATTGCTTGGGTCTACATGTACAAACCAAAGCACCACCAAGGCTCCAATCACTGTGGAACAACAAACCCTACACCACCTTAGGAAGTACAAATGCCAAGGTAAAAGTAAATGGTTGCCCTGCAAAATGGGTAAAGCTTGCAGTAGTGGGATTCAAGACAGAATGGGAGCTGCTGCTAGGATCCAAGACATTGGATGGCATGGGTTTCCTCCTGAAAAGCTCTGCTGTTGAAAAACAACACAAGTCAAAGTCCACCTATGACATGGCTCTTGAATCAGAAGATAAATCAGGAAGAATCTTAGACCAAGAAAAGACACCAGTAGTCCAAAGAAAGATGCAAATTTCCCTGAGACTCCCTGAGGATTTCTTTAGACCTCAGGTGGATGAAGATTTTGAAAAGTACAATGCTATGTACCCCAGTGTGGACAGACAGAACATATCTGAGAGACTAGTGTCCCATTGCAATGAAAAAACTAACAAAGTACTACTTGATGCACTACTCCCACATTGTGCTGCTCTGAGAGAATATCCCAGTGGATGCCCCCCACCAGCAGCATATGCACCAATAATCCCCCCTATGAAACCAGAAGCTAAACTACTGTATGTGGTTCAACATACACTCAATGGGGCAGCCTATGAATCCAGAGAAGCATTTGTCAAGCCCTGCCTACAATATGGCATTGATAAACCCAGCAGAGTACATGCACAAGTGCCCATTTTCTCTGTAGAGAAACCAGGCACCACAGACTGAAGAGTGCTTTTTGATGACAGTTCAAACAGTACCATTAATATGGAAAAGATAGGCCTACAACTACCTACTCCTATGGAGCATGCTCTCTTTGCAAGAGGAGCCAAAGTCATTACCTCACTGGATCTTGCCTCTTTTTTCACAGCTATAAGACTGGATCAGACAGTAAGGGACTTTTGGACATTTGACGGAGGAAGTGTTGGAAAATTAAGAACTAGGAGACTAATGCAAAGAAATTCCAAATCACCAGCAATTGCACAAGCTTTCCTACAACATGTGTTATCAAAAGCCCACAATCTGTCAAACAAACTCTTGATCTACATCAATAACATCTACCTGAAGTCAACAACTGGAGACATTGCAGAACACATCCAAGACATCAGTGAAGTTGTTCACTGCCTAGCCAAAGCCAACCTCCTCATCAACATGAAGAAAAGCATATTCTTTGGAAAAACTGACATAGCAATGCTAGGACGTGAATGGAGTAGCAATGGAGACTGGAAGGTACCAGATCATAGAATCCAACACCTCTTGTTGTTAGAAATTCTGAAGACAGTAAAAGGAATCCAAAGAATGTGCGGAGGGATCAATGCCATCAGTGAACATCTCCCATGGTCCCAGTCCATACTGCTCCCCCTCTATGAGATGATTGGAAAGAAGAAGTGCTTAAGCAAAGATGACAAAAATTCCCTCAGACCAAACTGGGAGGCATCAATGAGAGCCCTCACAGATACAAAGCATTTGGTAGTGCCACAACCTGGTGCACCCTTGACACTACGTGTGGATGCTGCCAAATCTGGTATTGGAGCAGTGCTACTAACTCACCATACTGACGACCAAGAGGACATAGTTCCCATGGCATACTATTCAAAAGCATTTGATGGAGCCCAGGGTAGTAGGCATCCAGGTTGGAGAGAGGCATATGGAATGGTGGCTGCTGTAAACCACTTCTACCCATACTTAGATGGGTGTATAAACCTAATTATTGAAACTGATGCCACCACAGCTCTTGGCCTCTTTACACACAAAACAAAACACTGCAGGGATGATTTATCCCATTTCAGAGCAGAGCTTAGCAGTCTAGGCATTCAACAACATATGGTGATTCATTGTTCAGGAGAATCACAACTTACTGCAGACTGGCTCTCTTGTGTATTGGACAAAATAAGAATGCCCAAGAAAAATAAAAGTAAAGATACAGAAGGGATCATTGGAGCCTTTGGAGTTGAACAATCCACTCAGATTAGAATTGAGTTAGAAGAGATAGTATCATGGGATGATGAGGACAACACAGATGATGAAGGGGACTCTGACTATGGACCTGAAGAAGAAGAAAATGAAGAAGAAAGTGATGAAGAGAGAGAAGAGGAGCTAAAAGACATTGAGATGCACAGCACATCCAAAGATGAGTTCATATATGAAGGTGATCCAGAGGGAACTCTATCCTATCATGCAGCTGCCTTGAAAGACATAATGGAGCCATATGGCCTAGTACCTGACACTGAAAACAACCCAACCATCCAGAGATGGATAAAACTGATAGAACTTTGCAAAACTTTGGAGACAGATCCCACTCCAGACATGGAAGAAGTAAAAAACATGAAGATCATCAATGGTGTGCTGCAACACCATGTGACTACACACACTATTGGATCTCTGGGGACTTGGGTGCCTGTACTTACTAGAAGCTTAACCAGGAGCTGGAAAAAGGACACCCATAGAAAGCTGGCTCATCCAGGTATCACTAGAATGTCTACTTATGTCAAAGAAAGAGTGTGGTGTGAAGGATTACAGAGTCTGGTTGAGAAGGTAGTGAAGTTGTGTCATGTCTGTCAAATGAGTGCAATCCAGCAGAGAACATATACACCAATGAGCATCTCTGCCACCTCTGAAGCACATGATCACATATACATTGATCTCTTATATGCTGGAAATGATGAAGATGTAGAAACAGATGCCTTTATAGTAACTGACTCTGCCAGTGGATATTACAAAGTATATCCTATAATGGATATGACCTCAATGTCTGTTATTGGAGCCTTGCAGACAAACTGGTTTGCTAGACATGGAGTCCCCTTGAAACTCACAAGTAACAATGGCAGACAATTCATCTCCAATGAGTTTGTAGACTTTCTAGAAAAGAAGGACATCCTGCACATATGTGCCTCTGCAATGCACCCACAGTCAGAACTAGCCAAAATTGCTGTAAAACTATTCAAAGACAAGTTGAGAAGATTGAAGATTGAAGATCCTGAATCAAAAGGATGGACTCAGCATATTCCCTACATAGTGGCTTCTCATGCCCATACAGTTTCAGTGGCTCTAGGATGTACACCCTATGAATGTTTCTATGCCACCTTGAGATTGTTTGGACAGGTGGATTAACAAGACTGAACAAAGATAATTTTTATTGAGTAAAGAAAGGTTCACTATTTATACTTTTGGTGGGTGCTTATCCTTCAGTGGCTTCTACCTTATGGTAGGATAATCTATTCTACCTTATGGTAGTTATGATAGTCAACCTTATGGCTGCTTCACAATTACAACCAAATGGTTGGTGGGGACATTCTACCTTATGGTAGAATTCACTCTCTTTGACCTTATGGTTGGTGTTTATATTACTATCTTATGGTAGTATTAATAACTGCCACCTTATGGTTGGCTCATATGTTTTACTTAGTTGTAGTATTATTAGATTCAACCCTATGGTTGGTTCCTGGGATAAGCACTCCATTATTGAAACCATTAATTATTATGAGTCTTTACTCAATTGACTCTGATAGGTCAATATTGTTCTGTTAGGATTATTAATGAAGATGGCTCTTGTTAAGTGTCCAATAGTTCACTGAGCTTTAGAAGGAGATTTGTAGTTACAACCAATCAGTGAGATGATACAGAGATGTACTATGTTACTTGTGTGCACTCAAGCTTTCATAGAGTATTCTGAATGTCACAGAACACTACTTGTGTTGACTTATTCATAGAGAATCTTTGGATTGAAGTTGGAACACAACACTGATATCAGGCACACTGGCAGGCAACTCAGATACTAATTGTGCCATTGTTTTGAAATCTAAAACATATGGGCTGATTTCATGCATTAAACCCTGTAGCCTTTCCAAGGTTCCAGGATTGACATGGTTGGATACAGCATGTCTATTGTTTGTCTCATTGACTGTATCAAATACATATATTTGAGAGAAATTAGGCTGTGCACCTTCTTCAGGTAAGAGTGATCCTATGCAATGATAAAGGCTTCCATGTATACAGAAAGCATAGGCCCCACCATGGCTGTTTTGGACTTGAGTGTCCAACTTAACACCTAAAGAAGTGAATCCAAGAGCATTGTTATATGCTCTTATGTTTCTCTTAAACTCTTTTGACTGTTCAGTGTTGTCTTGCAGAAGTTCACTTATGGTGGAAGGAGTAGAGTGTAAAGGCTCCAATATGTATTTGCCTGTTTAATGATAGTAAAAGGTTAATCAGACAATCTGAAGATTAGCTTTCTTACCAAGTCCACAACATAATTGAAAATGTGGTTCTAAAATGCTACCACTCTTCTTTTCATCTAACCACATTAATGCACCACAAAAACCACACTTTAGATGCATATGCTCCAAATCATCCCAAGCAGGTTCACAGTCATCATCTCTTCTACCAATACAATACATAGATACTTGGCTGTTCACTCTGTTATTAGGGCATTGGCAGCTGCTAGCACATCAATGTCCAGCTTGACCACAGCTCAGACAGTGATGTATAGTATTCACAATAGCGTCTTGGCTTTCTCTTTGGTTTCTATCATTGTTTGGACAGTTACAATGACTTTTGCATAAATGACCATATTTGCAACAGCTAGTACATTGAATGACCATATTTGATGTCTCAGCTTCTTGTATACCACTGTCAATTTCTTCAATGTCAACCTCCATTTGCTCATTCTGTTGGTTTACAGAATTAAGAGGGCAACTGCAATGAGTTCTGTAAGAATGTCCAGGCTGTGAGCAGCTTGTGCAGTATATGTTTTGATTTGGCATTTAAATAACTTTAGAAGAGAAAGAAGAAGAGTACTAAGATGACTTCCTACTTCTTCCCTGTTTGCTCACTCACTCAAGAAATGCTGACATGTCCAGCAAAATTCATATCAACTATCCACTTGTCTGCTCAAAATAAGGCTTATATGTCTGGCAAAAAGAGGGTGTCTGACAAAAGGATGCATGTGTTGTGTTCCAACTTCAATCCAAAGATTCTCTATGAATAAGTCAACACAAGTAGTGTTCTGTGACATTCAGAATACTCTATGAAAGCTTGAGTGCACACAAGTAACATAGTACATCTCTGTATCATCTCACTGATTGGTTGTAACTACAAATCTCCTTCTAAAGCTCAGTGAACTATTGGACACTTAACAAGAGCCATCTTCATTAATAATCCTAACAGAACAATATTGACCTATCAGAGTCAATTGAGTAAAGACTCATAATAATTAATGGTTTCAATAATGGAGTGCTTATCCCAGGAACCAACCATAGGGTTGAATCTAATAATACTACAACTAAGTAAAACATATGAGCCAACCATAAGGTGGCAGTTATTAATACTACCATAAGATAGTAATATAAACACCAACCATAAGGTCAAAGAGAGTGAATTCTACCATAAGGTAGAATGTCCCCACCAACCATTTGGTTGTAATTGTGAAGCAGCCATAAGGTTGACTATCATAACTACCATAAGGTAGAATAGATTATCCTACCATAAGGTAGAAGCCACTGAAGGATAAGCACCCACCAAAAGTATAAATAGTGAACCTTTCTTTACTCAATAAAAATTATCTTTGTTCAGTCTTGTTAATCCACCTGTCCAAACAATCTCAGACCACTCAGTGTGCACTAACAATTGTGGCAGTGGGGGCAAGCAACCAGAAGACAGAAAGAACAGCTTTCATCCTTGTCCAGAAGAGGAACCAAAGGCCAGCCAAAGAGCACCAGGAGACAAGTCCTCGGGGAAGAAGTGGTCAGGGCAACATAGTATCTCTATGTGCCAGAGCAAGGCAAGCAAAGTGGGCCACCACACAGGACAGGGAGCACTACAACGTGTTGATAGGCTGTTGAGGCAAGAGTCAATGGGGTAGACCCCAGCAGAGCAAACAGGCAGCAGAGACCACAAGGAGGCAGGAACAAGAGGACACTCCACAAAGTGATGGCATGAGGTGTGGTCAAGACCACATGAGCACTCTCTGGGCTTTCCAGGGAGCCACCCAAGATGCCAACAGACCAAACAGCTTCTCTCTGCTCTAGAAGCAGGCACCAGCAAAACAGGATCAATTCCCAACAAGGGGCAGCAGTGTTTGATCAACACCATGGTGGTGGTGGCAAGGAACAGGTCAAACTTATCTTGTCTGTACTGCTCAAAGAACAGCTTGAGCTGACTGTCTTTGGCAGGAACAGGGTCTGGCAGGGCAAGGTACATTGGGTTCTTTACCAGATATGAGCTTCTTCTGGCCATGGGCAGAGAGGCAGAGAGCAAGACAAGAAGACTAGAAGAAGACAGGGACCAGAAGCGCAAAGCAAAACAAGTGACCAGGACATTCACCCTATGCCTCATTGATGGCAGGTTGGTGATATGCTTGAGAACTGTGGTTGAGGACATTGGGTGACCACCTACCAAGAGACAGAGACACCTGTCTTGGAGCTTTTCAAGGGCCTTGAACTCTGCAGCCTTTAAGAATGAGATGGCCAAGCCATACTCAAACTTTGGCCTCACAAAAGTGGTATAGAGATAGGAGCAGAGACAGAGAGAGAAACCAGCACGATTCACACCAACAAGGTTCAGGATACCCATCACCTTGAGCACACCAGGGGACCAAGAAGACACCAAAGAGGAAGCAGACAGACCCTTCTTGCCAAAGGGCAGACCAAGATACGTCACCTCCTCTGCATGTGAAGTGGCACACCATACAGAGAGAGGGAGAGGCCACAGGACGTTGAGGAAGTGGAGGAGGGATGGTTCAACACCACACAGTGGGTTGTTGGCCTAGCAGCACAACGAAGCAAGGCAGGCAGAGAGTTGATATACAGTGAGTATAGACATGGGCTCAACACTGACCCTTGGAGCACTCCAGTCACTGGAGCAAATGGTAAAGAAGAGTGGTTAGACAAGAGCACAGAGATGGTTACCTCATCAAAAAGGTGAGAGACAAATGAGAGGAGTGCTGGAGGAGTGCCAAAGGAAGACAGGGCTTGCCAGACCACATGTCTGTCAACCTTGTCATATGCTGAAGATATATCCAGAAGTGCCACAACTGGATAATGGTGGTGTTGAAGGTAGTGAGCATGCATCAGGTCATGCAGACCCAGGGCCTGGTCCAGAGAACTTCTCTTTGGGCAAAATCCACCTTGTGCCAAGTCAGGAACTGGAGAATACTGTGACAATGAGGGGGCAATGCAGAATTCCAGCAGCTTTCTGACCACTGAGGTAAGGGAAATTGGCCTATAATTGGCAGCATCAGATTTCTCACCCTTCTTGTAAATTGGGAAGACTGCAGCATGTCTCCATAGCTGAGGAGTGTGGGACCACTGCCAGCAAACAGTGAACAGGTTAGCCAGTAGGGGGGCCAGGACCAGACTAAGAGGCTTCAGCATTTCTGCCTTGAGATGGTCTGTACCAGGGGCTTTCCTGTTGGGGAGAAGCTTGATACAGCCAGCAACAAGAGCAGAGTCAAACATTGGAATGCCCATATGCATACCAAGAGCACCAGAGACACCAGAACCAACAGACACACCAGACACACCAGACACACCAAGAGAGCCAGAGACACCAGACAGGACAACAGGAACACCAGAAGACAGACGGCCACCAGGAACACCAGACACACCAGACACACCAGGGGAAGGAAGGGGAGCATAGGAGGAGAAGGGAAGGAGGGAAGTAAAGGGACCAGGAGGGGGAGGACGGGAGGAAGGAAGGATGTCACCACTATATACAGTTTCAAGATGGTCAGCCATCACTTTTACAGCAACAGCTGGACCATCAGGGTGGGTGAAGGAAGGAGTGGAAGTGTGGCGCCCCTTGAGATGCTTGACCTTGGCTGAAGCCTTGGAAAAGTTGGTCTCAAGTGACTTGCAGAAATTCTGCCATGACATACGTTTTGCTGACAGGACAGCAGACACAAAGGAAGCATGGGCAGCCTTGTACTTTGACCACCAGTGGACCTTGTCAATGCCAGTGCAGTAGTGCCACTTTCTGTAGCACTTTTCCCTGTTGGCAGCAGCAGATTGTAGAGCAGGAGACCAGTACTTTTTCCAATGGGACGGCCGAGGAGTCTTGGTACCCAGAGCTGCATCCAGAGATAGGTAGATACACTCATTGAGTGAGTCATTGAGACTGTCAATGAGTGGGCAAGTAGGGGGAGGGGAAGACACAAGGGATTGTAGTTGGGTGCATAGGGGTTGGGAGAGGGAGGTGAATGTGGAAATGTACAGGTTGCATGGATCTTCTTCTTGTAGTCTTGACAGATTCCAGAGGCGTCGGGGGTGAATGAATGATGAAGGGGAGGATGGGGGAGAAGGGGAGGTAGAGGACATGTCATAGGTAAAGGAAAGGGTAAGCATACGGTGGTCAGAGCCAAGGGAGAGGTCAGAAAAGATATTCATAGAAGGGAGGGTCATAGGGAAATTGCATAGAAACAGGTCAATGATACTTGTGCATGTGCGATCACGCCAGAAACCATGCCAGGTAGCAGTGCCATAGGAAAGAGAAGAGTTCAACACAGACAGGGACTGCTCCTCAAGCCATGGAACCATGGCAGAGCCACGGGGAGACATCACTGCATCACCAGTAATGTCACCCAGCCTTGCATTGAAGTCACCACACAAGATGGTGTTGGGGAAAATAGGAAGAGAAGAAAGGACAGACATAAAGTGAGAACGTGGCATAGAAGGGGGGAGGTACAGGCATAGAAAACGAAGTGGTCCCACTTTCAAAGAAAGGGTATACTTGTTTGGAGAAGGAAGTTGGTAGACAGGAAAGGGAAAGGAAGGAGACACCAGAGCAGAGACACCCATAGAGCCACGGTTGGCAGAGAGAACAGGAGAGCCATACAGATGGAATTGCTCCCAGTCTGTAGGTAGACAGGCAGGGGGAAGAAGCCAGGTTTCTGTGATAAAAAGAATGGAGGAGGGGGGACAGTGGGACAATACATCATGCACAATGGTTGTCTGAAGACCATTGGCATTCCATAAACTTACCTTTATGGACTCACTCATAAATCAAGATTGTCATCATGGGTCATAGGGGTAAAGGAGGGGGAGGAGGAGACTTCACTCATCTCATCATCACTGATGGAGAAGGCTGGTCACGGTGGCGGACAGCATGGGCAGGGTTGGAGAGGATCTCCTTGAGGTCTTCCTCAGAGATCCAGCCAACAGAAAGGAAGGACTTGGCCACAGAGGGGATCAGGGGGGTGCGGAGGTGGGTCAGGGCCAGGATGCACCTCTTACGGTGCACTTCATGGGCCTTGTCTTCCAATTCCTCAGAAGACAGGCTGGCAAAGGCAGGGTCAGCCAGGTGTTTGGGGTCCAGGGGCTCAAACCCAGAGATGACCTTCACCTGAGCCTTCTCCAAGAGCTCCAGGACAGTGGGGGCATACCCATTATGGACCAACAGGCCAAGGACAGAGTGGGCAGGGAAACAAATGTCCAGCAGATGGGAGGGCTCCAGACCAAAGACACAAAGGCGGCGACGGACCTCTTGTCTGGTCATCTTTCTTGACCGGGGGATGTAGATATACTGATGTCCTGTGACATCAGAAGCCTCAGAAAAGACTCGGACATTAGCCTCAAACTTCCTTTGGGAAGTCCTAGGTCTGGGAGCAGGAGCAGGGCGGTTTTTCTTGGCCACAGTGGCCCAGGAGGAGTCCTTTGCTGTTTTGACAGCATTGGCAGAGGCAGACAGGGGGGAAAATCCTGAAGAAGAGACAGGAGAAACCAACATATTGTTAGTAATTTTTGCATTTTTTACCTCCGACGATGACGTCATGGGTGTGACTGGTGTTGTGGCGGCTGCGCGACGTCGCAGGCTTTCGTTCTCCGCCTCAAGCTCTGAAATCCGACCTCTCAGAGCCAAGATATCAGCCTTGGAGCTCTCTAGCTCCTGGACCTTTTTTGCCAGGCCTAAAACCAAGGCAGTCAGGGATTGGAAGTCCGACAGGGCCGGACTAGGTGGTGGTTCGGTGGTGGTCTCCATGGCACCAGAGACAAGGTGTAAAGGTGTTCCCAAAGGAAAGGGAGAGAAGCTCATTGAGAAATAGGCCTAGAGGAAAACAGACAATGGATTCGAAAAGGCAGCAGATGGATGCACCCAAAAATGTACTGGATGCAAATAGATGGGGTGGAAAAAAAGTTAGTTAAAATTTGAAAACTTACCAAAAGTGAGGAGAAAGTGAAAGAGGAGCGCTCGCTTAGCATGCAAGAGGCACTGGGATCGACACCCAGCTTCTCCATTTATTTTTCATTTTTCATTTTTAAATGATGGACTACATATTGGGTCCATTATAGAGCCATAATAGGTCTTATTTAATATACTAAGGATTTATATATTGTTGTGTTCTGACTTCAGTCCAAAGATTCTCTATGAATAAGTCAACACAAGTAGTATGCTGTGACATTCAGAATACTCTATGAAAGCTTGAGTGCACACAAGTACCATAGTACATCTCTGTATCATCTCACTGATTGGTTGTAACTACAAATCAACCTTCTAAGCTCAAATTATTATTGGACACTTAATGAGCTGTCTTCATCTATAAATCCTTAGTGGATTAAATAAGACCTATCAAAGGCAATTAAAAGTGAAGACATAATAGATGGCTCTATAATGGTGTGCTTATTCAATGAACCAACCATAAGGCTCCAACATGTAGTCTACCATTAGGTAGAACACCTACACCAACCATAAAGCTACACCTATGTAAACTACCATAGGATAAATCATATACACCAACCATACAGTTGCATCTATCAATAAGCTATGTCATGAACTAATCATTAACTACCAAAAGGTAGAATACCACTGAAGGATAAGCACCCAAAAAAAGTATAAATAATGAACCACTCTTCACTTAATAAAAATTATCAGTCTTGTTACTTTCTACTTGTCTGAATAATCACAGCATGTGCTATCAAAAGCACCCAGCATATCTGACAAACTGTTGATATATATTGACAATATATACCTCAAGTTGACCACTAGAAACAAAATAGAACACACAAAAGACATTGGAGAGTACTGGATCACAGGATAAAACATCTGCTTTCTCTGGAGATGCCAGAAACTGTAAAAGGTATTCAACAAATGTGTGGAGGTATAAATGCTATAAGCAAGCATTTGCCATGGTCACAATCTATACTCTTACCCTTTTATGAGATGATTGGCTCAAAAAAAAAAAAAAGTGATTAAACAAACAAGACAAAGACTCCTTGAGACCAAACTGGAAAGCCCTAATGCAATCCCTCACTGACATAAAGCATTTGGCAATACCAAGGCCTGGAGCACCTCTAACACTAAGAGTGGATGCTGCAGAATCTGGCATTGGAGCAGTCCTTCTCACCCATCCTACTCCTAATCAAGAAAACATAGTACCCATTGCATACTACTTGAAAGCTTTTGATGGAGCCCAAGGAAGCAGGCACCCAGGCTGGAGAGAAGCCTATGGAATGGTAGCAGCAGTAAACCATTTCTATCCCTACCTGGATGGATGTGTCAACCTTATAATAGAAACAGATGCAACCACTGCTCTGGGACTCTTCATGCACAAGACAAAGCACTGTCAAGATGATCTATCAAGATTCCATGCTGAACTAAGCAGCCTGGGAGTGCATCAAGACATGGTGGTACATTGCTCTGGGGAAACACAACTAATGGCAGACTGGCTCTCTCAAGTGCTAGACAGACCAAGAACTCAGAAGAAAAAGCCAAAGGACTTGGAAGGGATAGAGACCATTGGAGCTTTTGAACTGGAGGAAACTCAATTATTGGGAAGTGAAGTAGACCATGTGGTGTCCTGGGATGATGAAGATGATGAAGATCTGGACTACAATCCAGACAAGCATGAAGAAGAGGAAGACACTGAGGATGAGAGTGACATGGAGGTAGATGAGTCCAAAGATAATGACCCTGAAGGCACACTGGCATGTCATGCAATGGCACTAGACAATATCCAAGGCCCCTATGAGCTGGTGTTGGAAGCTCATACAGATCCAACAATAATGAGATGGACTGAACTGGCAAAAAGTTGCAATGCTATGGATAAAGACCCCATGCCTGATATGGATGAAGTATCCAACATGCTGATAAACAAAAGAGTGTTGCATTGTTGGGTACCTACTCACCACATAGGATCCATGGGAACTTGGGTCCCAGTAATCACTAGGAGCATAGGAAAAAAAATGGATAAAAGATGTCCACCAGAAACTGGCCCATCCAGGCATATCCAGAACCTTGAGCTATGTGAGAGAAAGAGTATGGTGTGAAGGTCTACTTGGTATTGCAGAAAAGGTGGTGAAGTCTTGTCATGCCTGTCAGATGAGTGCAGTGCAACAAAGATCATACATGCCCATGCAAACCTCTGTCACCTCAGAACCCCAAGAGCATATTTACATTGATTTGCTACACATTGGTGATGACAAAGATCCAGAGGTGGATGCACTGGTTGCTATAGACTCTGCCAGTGGATATTACAAGGTATACCCTATATTGGACATGACGGCCACCACAATAGTGGACACCCTCAAGCAAAACTGGTTTGCACAACATGGTCTCCCACAGAAACTCACTAGTGATAATGGCAGGCAGTTTATCTCACATGAATTTACTGACTACCTTGAGAGAAAAAATATTCAACACATACATGCTTCACCTATGCATCCACAATCAGAATTGGCCAAAATTGCTGTGAAACTATTCAAAGATAAACTGAGAAGGGTGAAGTTGGATGAAGAGAAACCAGAAGGATGGACAAAATATATACCAAGGATAGTTGCTTCACATGCCCACACCATATCTGCTACTCTGGGCTGCACACCATATGAGTGACTTTACCCAAGAACTGCTCTGAGCTTGAACCCACCAGGGACACTCATATATGAGGAAGATGACTTTGATGTAGAGAGGTTGGAAAGGAGACTGTCCAAGCAGACAACAGAACAACAGAACATGCTGAGAAGAAAAGCTCTTGAAAGAGCAAACAAAAACATTGTGGCAAGATGGTTTGAACCCAGAGAATGGGTCTCAGTGAAGGTCTTGCCCAAAGCACCCAACATAGCAAAGCAATGGGAAAGGAGGACAGGCCCCTTCCAGGTGATTGCAAGGCATTGATCTGTCTACTCACTGAGAGACAGGGAAGGAAGGCCATTGACAAGAAACTATCATGGAGATAGACTTATGCCCTACTTTTGGGACAAAGAAGAAGAAGTTCTCAGGGCAAGAGCCTTGCCTTCTCCCAATCAAGAGGAAGTGGAAACTGGCTCAGGCAGAAACACCCCAGAGGAGCAACCAGTCTCCAGAGAAGAGTCAGAGGCACAAGACCAAAATGAAGAAGCAGCAGGGGAGGTTGTCTGAGGAGAATGATTTGGATGCCATACATATGCCAGACAAACCTGTACCAGAGAAAGTGGCTGTGCCAGAAGAAGAACCTGTGCCAGAAGAACCTGTGCTAGAAGAAGAAGTTGCCATGTCAGGATCTGAGTTTCCCTCAGAAGTTGAAGGACTCAGCAGATATGGCCAAAAAAGAAAAGCAACTGTGAGATGGGAAAACATGTGCCAACAAGAAATGGAACATCTACTGGAAGGCCATCTGATTGTAGATAATGCACCAGGACCAACAAGAAGGTGCAGGTTGATAGAGGAGGACAGCAACTTTGAAGACAGTGAGCCTGAAGAAAGCAAGCCTGAAGAAGACCTATAGTCAACACACAATCTCTGGAGTATGTTACAAATAAGGAAAGATTCTGTCCCTAGAAGCTAGAGAAGGGAAGATTATTGTCCATGCATTTTTTATAGAGAATGCTATTGAAAATTAGTCTTGTATCAGACATACCTTAGAAGAAGTGTATAAGTAGTCTTTGAATTTTGAAGAAGAATGTCACAGCATACTACTCATGTTGACCAATTCATGAAGAATCTTTGGATTGAAGTTGGAACACAACAACACTCATTGTATTGTTATTAAGCAGAGGCTCTCAAGTCAGTCTTAGGGGTCTTCTACAAGGTCAATAATGTCTAGGGTATACTCCTGAGCATATTTATCTATCTCCCAAGGATAAAGCACAAAGCTTTTAGGGTGTGGATTCTATTGCTATGAGGGAATGCACTTGGGCAGTAGCTATAGTCATAATATAGTATTAGCTACATTATTATAATAAACAATTTTATCCATAAACAATATATTTTACTGATAATACAATTTGATATTGAGGTATCCACAAACCTTTTGTTTTAAATACAGTTCCATAAAAGGGCAATTTTTTTTTGGTTTTAAAGGGCAAAGATATCATTGCTTAAAGGCCAGAAAAATCTCCTGGTGTGTAGTTATTAAAAATATATATTAAGGGCTTCTCCGGGAATCGAACCCGGGACCTCTCGCACCCTAAGCGAGAATTATACCACTAAACCAAGAAGCCACTTCTCTTTCTGCTAAAGATCACTTTTTTTGAAAATTCGTAAGTTCAATCCAAAAATTCAAAAACATCCATCCATCTCCAAAAAGCTGCATCCATCTGCATCCATTATCAATCCATCTTCCCCCATCTCCCGACTATCTTCTACAAAAGTTTCAGACCTCTAGCTCTCAAACTTGACCAGATCCACCATGTTCTCTTCTCCAGCAGGACAACAACACCTTTTGGCTAATGCCACCACCACCACCACTGAAGCTCAACTTATCTTGGCAGTGACGTCACTCCAACAGAGCTTTGCTCAAATGGCTTCTGAGCACACCCATCAGAAGCAGAGACTTGAGGCCTTTGAGGCCATTATGGAAGAAAACAAGCAGCTGAGAGAGACTGTGGCAGCCCTTGAGGCAAAGCTTGCTGCCTTGACTAATAAGGCAACTCCTGTGATACAAGAGGTGACACAGGCACCAAAGAACCACTAACAGGCTGAGAAGACAGCCAAGGACTCCACATGGGCTACTGTAGCCAAAAAGACCTGCCCAGCACCTTCAACTAGGAGAGTGGAATCTGCTGCATGTGCCTTCACCATCCAAGAAGGTCCTAAAGGTTACACTTATGTGTACATTCCAAGAGGCAGATGCATGAACTGCCCAGAGGCAAGACGCCTCCTGAGAACCCTTGGCCTGGAAACAGGTAGAATCCTGGATGTGTGTTTCCCTGCCCATTCTGTTCTTGGTCTTTTGGTCCATGTCCAGTATGTTGAGTCTCTTACTGCAGTCTTGAATAAGGCCAAGGTAGATATCTACAAGAACTTTGACCCTCTGGACCCCAAGCATCTGGCAGACCCAAAATATGCCACCTTCAATGTTGAGCAGATGTGCATTGAGGCAGCCTGACTCTAAGAGAGCAGATGCATGCAGGCTATCCAGTACATGCGCCCCCACATTGCTTTTTCTGTTGCTGCTGCTTTTGTAGCCAATGGCTGGATCAGTGAAGAGCAGATGCCCCCCAAGCCAACCAACAAGGGATACATTGACAGAGATGACCCAGCAAATGCCTTCCAAGTGAGCAGAAGAAGCTCTGTTGCCATGTCTGAGTCCTCCAACAACAAACACCAATATGAATAGAGTCTCTATAGGCCTATGGAATGCCAATGGACTTCAACAGTCTATGGTATATGACATTATGACACACTCACACTCCTTTACTATGCTCTTTATCACAGAAACCTGGCTCCTCTCTCCCTCCCACCTCCCTACTTCCTGGACACAATTATCTGTGGTGATCTGAATGCAAGACTTGGTGCAGTTCTTGGGGACCATGACACGAATCCTAGAGGTACAGCCCTACTGGAATGGCTAGAAGAACATCAGCTGTATGTCCAGAACAGCATGCATGCCTTTGGTCAAGCAACCTACCACTCTTTCTGACAAGAACAAGAGATGAGTAGCATTGTGTATCTGTTTGTGTCCAACTGCCTCTTTGAAAATACAGTCATGATGGTGTATGGTGATCTCTCTCTTGGTTCAGACCATAGGCTGCTCAGTATGACATTTGATCATGACATGTCTACAGCTCCTCTCACACCACCACCCTTCAGAAGAATGTGGAATCTCTCTTGCCTTGTAGAGCCAGATGTTGCTGATCTATACAGAGACAAGTTTGATAGTCTCTCCTCTCAACTATGTCAACTAATTACATCTACAGTGAGCAATCCTCCTGGTGTCTGTCCTGACATTGATGGCCTGACAGATCAGCTCAGCAGCTGCATCTACTCTGCTTTGGACAGCTCTGTTGGAAGCAAGACACATAGACCTGCACATTGGCAGAAGTTCTGGAGTGAGGCTCTGCAGAAGGCAGTTGACAAGAGGGAGCACAGCTTCAAGAGCTGGAAAAGGGCAAGAGGCCTGGACAAGGTTTGTTGGTGGCAGAGGCACCTGGATGCACAGAGGGCCTTTAGGTGTGAAGTACAAAGAGCCAAAAGAAGACACTGGCAGGAGTTTTGCAAGAGCATGGAGAGAGACTATGCAAAGGATACGTCCAAGATAAAGCAGATTTGTAGAAGAAGACAGCCACAGCAGACATTCCAACACCCAGATGGGCCAGCAGCAGCAGAAGTGATGAGCCAACACCTTGAGAGTGTTTATAGAGGCTCACTATTAACATCACTTAGACCACCAGCAACAGCACAGCAACATCAGCATCCCTTCCCAGCAGCCACAACACCATTCTCACAACCTGTTGTCAAGTTCTGTATGAAGCTGCTGCCAAATAGGAAAGCACCAGGAGTAGACCACCTGAGAGCAGAAATGCTAAAGCCACTCAGCACCACCATTGTCCCCATTCTTTCTGGTCTGTTCACCATGTGTCGGCAGTGGTCCTATGTTCCTCTCCCATGGCATCAAGCACAGGTGTTCCCCATCTTCAAAAATGGTAATCCAAGTGATCCAGCCAACTACAGGCCAATCTCATTGACTTATGTTCTCAGAAAACTGTTTGAGGTATGTCTAGCCCCAGACTTGCACAAGTACTCTCCCCCACTTGATGTTGCCCAGGGTGGATTCAGACCAAGATGAGGTGCACTGGACCAGGCTCTGTGTTTACACAACCTGATGAAGAGATAATACCAGAGACACCACCATTATCCTGTGGTAGCCTACTTGAGGTACTATTCTTATTTAGATAAGTAGATTAAAACATAACAATGTTACCCTATAATGATAATATATATTTTATTTATTATAATTATTAGGATATATTAATTTACATAAAATTACTTAAATTAAAGTAATCTGGAGATAGCTTTTCTATTTGATGATAAAAAGATAATATAAAGATAATTATTATCCTCTAATAATAATTGTATTAACAAACAATAGAAAAAACTGTATTGGGATATATATGTATTTAATGGATAATTTAGATTATTTCAGATAATAAATATTTTTAGTGTCATGTTCCAACTTCAATCCAAAGATTCTCTATGAAAGCTTGAGTGCACACAAGTAACATAGTACATCTCTGTATCATCTCACTGATTGGTTGTAACTACAAATCACCTTCTAAAGCTCAGTGAACTATTGGACACTTAACAAGAGCCATCTTCATTAATAATCCTAACAGAACAATATTGACCTATCAGAGTCAATTGAGTAAAGACTCATAATAATTAATGGTTTCAATAATGGAGTGCTTATCCCAGGAACCAACCATAGGGTTGAATCTAATAATACTACAACTAAGTAAAACATATGAGCCAACCATAAGGTGGCAGTTATTAATACTACCATAAGATAGTAATATAAACACCAACCATAAGGTCAAAGAGAGTGAATTCTACCATAAGGTAGAATGTCCCCACCAACCATTTGATTGTAATTGTGAAGCAGCCATAAGGTTGACTATCATAACTACCATAAGGTAAAATAGATTATCCTACCATAAGGTAGAAGCCACTGAAGAATAAGCAACTACCAAAAGTATAAATAGTAAACTTTTTTTTACTCAATAAAAATTATCTTTGTTCAGTCTTGTTAATCTATCCATCCAAACAATCTTATTTAGAAATATCTTTTACTATTTTCAAATCATAAACAATATAATTAATATATAAAAAAATATTAATTATTATCAGATATATATTATAATTAAAAGATATATATTGTATTTTTGAAATATGAATAGTACTTCTTAGAAACAATACAATAATCTAGTTAGTTAGTATTAAATTATTTTTATTAAACTAAAAATTGAACTTTTTTTATTAATAAAAAATGAATTATAACAAGAAAAAAATTATTTAAAAAATTGAAGAAGAGGTTGAAAACATACAAGATAATTATTGGTCTTTTGTTGACAATTCTTATAACAGGGTAAATAAAAAATATAGCCATAGATCTGAATTAAAGAAAATTGCTAGTATGAAATTTGTTAAAGAAAGAGTTCTTGATAAATTAGGTTTTATATCAGTATTCTTTTTTCTTAATATTTTTTTTACTGTTAGAAATTACAAAGGCAGGGCATATAAATTGGCTGACAAAGGTATATTAATATTATATCAATTATTATATGGTGTTACTTTATTAGATATGGGAAAAATAATACCATATTCTAGTTATTATGCTATTTATAATGATTTTTGGGCTAGTGATGAATCAAATGCAATGGAAAAAAGAGTAGATCAAATGCTTCTTACAATGTTTTCCAGCCTAAAACTTAGAATTTTATGTACTCAATTGTATAATCCAATTGGTTTTAAGCATGTGCCTTTAATACTTGATGGGCATGATAGTAGAATACAATACCAAAATATTAAAATAAACTTGAGGTACTCTGGAGATAGAAAGCCTTAGAGGGCTTGGGAAATAGAAGGATGAACTTTCTGGGTAGAGAAAGATAGTTTATTCTGTATGTATAAGTCTGTATATTTATACTACTCTAATTCTATAATCTCTATGTAGCTATTATAACTAACTGTTATCAAGTACTGTGGGTAACAGTACAGTAATCCTTACAGCTAATGACTAACATTTAGTCTGTAGATATTGACATAGCAATTGTTATGGCTAATGACTCATGGTATTTGAGTCAGCAACAACAGAAGAATTTTTATCTTCTTTTGGAACTCCAGAGAGTGCCAGGCTCACAACAATATTTATATATATAAACTTGATCTATATTCTTTCAAGTTTAGAGATTCTGGTTTAAGAACCCAAGTTATTACAGATATAAATGATATGGTAGTTATTATTTTACCCAGTAAATATTGTAAAGACAATGTTGATGGAGATATGTTTTTGAGAATAAAAACAGAAATTATTCATAAAGCTGACTGTTTAGCATTTGATGGGGGATACAATTATTATATTGAAGATTTCATAGAAATTAATGATGATCTTAATTGGCAAAATTTTATATACCCATACATAAAAACTAAAAATATAGATATGACTCAAGAAAGAATTCTTTTTAATAAAATGTTTGGTAGTTTTAGGTCAAAAATAGAGACTGTATTTGCAGATACAGGAAATAAGTTTATGAAATTTGATAATAATAAAAAAGTAAAACGTCTACACACAAGGAGATTTTTGGGATATATAAGGAAATATTCTGAGGATAAAATCAAAATCTTCTTATGATTGGCTAATGTGTTTGAAAATGCATTTTTGTTGTCCAGAGGGTTGATTTCAAACTCTGCCTGCCTATCAGAACAAAGATAATTGACTTTGCAATTATAAAGTAGAAAATTGGCTGTAAAGACAAGAAATAGAACAAGAATCTTCTTAATTTTATAACCCAGTCACTGATATTCCTCTCTTAATATAATATGTTACCCTTAAACCCACAGTATTTGCAGCATAACAATGTTTAAAAATATTTATTGTGGGACTCACACAGAATTAACTCCAGTGGTCATTGTCCAAAAGAGAGAGCCAAACTTACTTACATTGAGCACAGTGCATTCATTCATTGACTGATTCATTGACTGAATGTCAACTGCCTCTACAACTACTACACCATCACAGCTCACCTCAACAGTGGTGCTCAAGGGCAAGATAACATTGTTTCCAATGTTATCTTTAAGGCCAATGGCAAAAAAAAAGGAAAGGTTGTGGGTTTCTTTGGCAAAAGCCAGATGTTGTGAGTGAGTGAGTGAGTTTTGGTCAGAGGCTAGTTTGAAGTTGTATGAAAGAGTTGTGGCAATATTCTTCTCAATTGCAACAATCTTACCAAAGACAGACAAGACAGCAGAAGACAACAAAAACAAACCAGCAAGACCAACAACAATACTTTTGGAGCTGCTGTTATTATCAGCAGGCTCATGGGAGAGAACAAGAGGACAGAACTGTTGGAACAGCTTAACCTTGGCACCAGCAGTGAGAAGACCACCATAGCCTGGTACCTGCCAGTACCCACCTTGGAAGATGTGCACCAACATGTACTTTTTCCCAAAGGAAATGGCAACATCTTGAGAGGGCAAGCATCTGTTGGTAAAGATTATCCTTTTATGGATAAACTTGTTGAATTGCTTGCCTCTTTCTGTTTCATAATAAATGGGCAAGGCAAAGTGAATAATGTTTTCACAAAGATGACTGAGCAAATGCAACTTGAGAGTGCTGCTAATGGTTGCTTTCTTTGCAGACTTGCTGGGTGCTGCCAATGCATCATAGTTGGCAATTGATCTCTTCAAATCTGTGACAATGGACTCCACATTGTTCAAATAAACATCTAGGATGTTTCAGTTCTTTTCATGTATAACAGGGATACAAGAGAACCAAGCTTAACAAAACAATCAAAAATGATTGCCTTTGAAGTATTGTTGCTGATGAGTCATTTTTGAATTAATTGATTCAAAATAGTGGGCATCTGCTGAACAATGATCTTAGAATCTCTTCCAAGATATGAGCCACAGAGGCAAAAAGTTGTGTGGTGCTTTCTTGTGAAAGCCTTTGAGTTGTAGTTGAAGAAGCTTTCTTCTAAGTGCTTGACTTCTTTTTCTGTGTAAAATGGCACCATACCAATCACAAGGTGTTTGGCAACACCAAGGAGGATAGTATGCAAGATTTCTACTGGGCAATCCTTGGAGGGATCCCACAACTGAGAGACAAGAGGGCTTCACCACCAGTTAGCTTATAGCCAGTGCTGGGGTTACTTCTGGGGCTGGCATTGTTGGGGTTGTTGTTGTACTGTTGGCACATCTTCACCAACTCTTCTCTTCTTCTGGCAGGGGCACCATCCACTACTGCACTTCCACTTCCCTTCCTCCAGAAACATTTTCTACATGGTAGATTGGCACTTGCACCAAGACTACATGCCAAGCCACATGCATAGGATTGTCTGCCATGATGAGGTGAAGTACACCAACAAAAGGACAGATTCTCCAAACTCCACATCAAACATCTCAAGCCTCTCTCCAACATCTCCAAGTCCTTTACCAGCTCTGGAAGCATCTCTATTGCCAACAACTTGTTGCTGGTACAAAGAAAGAACATATTCTCAACCCTGTTTTGTTCTTTGAATGCCATTGTGGCAGGAGACATCACCCAACTCTCAAACTTATTCCACTTCTTGGTGGTGTTTCCACTTGTGTCATCTGAGAACAAGTTCAGAGGCACAATTTTCACTGGCATGAACTGTCTTCTGGAGCTAGTAGTGACTCTTTTGAGAGGGTGGTGGTTGGTGGAGTTAATGTGGGTAGTGGAAGAAATCTTAATGTCTCTAACAATGTCAAGAATGACAATGCTGCCAACAGAGAAACCAGGTGTTGCTTCATAAGCCTCAGCCATCAGTCTACCATGTTGCATGAAGAAAGAGGGCAAGCTTGTATGTTGTTGTTGTTGTTGTTGTTGTTTTGCCACTGGAGAGGTGCACACTAATCTCCAACCCAGAGATCAACAGAAATACATTGATGGTAACAGTGACCATGGGGTGCTGAACAGTGGGTGAGTTCTCCACTTCTCTCCCTGAGTTACAGAAACTTGTTGATTTGGAGTTCTGTCTGCAGGGCAGAGAGCATCTTTGTCTTGAGGGGGTTGGCAGTGAGGAGCCTCAAATGCTAGAAGGTTGTTCATAGAGAACTGGTGGATGGTGGTGGTGCTTGCAGGTAACATTTGGTGGGGACACATGGCTTCTACCCTCTTCTCAAGGTTAAGAACCCTGTTTAAAGCAGGGACTTTCTCCTGAGGATTGGCAAGACAAGCCTCTCTCACATCTTTGCACAAGGTGATGATCTCCCCTGCAAATCTTCTTGAGATACGTTCCTCATTTTCAGTAAAGAAACAATGTATGATCATCTCCAGCTTTGTCAAGAATGGGAAGATATCATCTACAGAGGCAGCCTTCTCAAAGGTGTTGTTGCTGCTGTCTAAATCATCTTCCCTGGTAACCCAAAGAGGTTCTTCTTCAAGAACTTCCTCATCTTCAACAACAAACTCCTGGTCATCATCACCTTTCTCTTCTACACAGAAGACTGTGGTGATGGTGGGGAGAGGTCTGTAAACAATAGAAAGAAATCATGATGAGCTTGGTTCTTATCATTCTATGCTTCTGTTTCTACAATAAATACCCAGAAGAAGACTCAGGCATGGAACTATTTATAGTAGAGAATGAGCAACATTACTTTTAGACTTGAGATTATCCTTACATTGAGTAGAAAGGTGTGATTTCAGATTTCCCTTGGTCTTAAATGTCTTTTGGCAGACAGTGCAGGTGGGAATTTTATTCTTCTTGAAGTTGATGGTGGTGAGGGACATGGTAAAAGAGATTTCAATATAAAAACAGAAAGAGAGTGAGCTGTTTGACTTGAGGATTTTGACTTAATAAATTATTGGAAAGTAGAGGCTAAAGTGATACGTCACCAAAATGAAAATATTTTCTTATTCTTTTGTCTGTTATTCTTTTGTTGTTTTTCACACTGCCCATAATATTTGATACTTAATTACTTGTCAAGATGAGCATAAATAAGCAAGGTAATGTGTGGTTATTAACAAAGAAAAACAATAGAAGGAGGTGATAGACACTACCAAGGACTATTCTTGAGATAAAAAGGTAAGCAGTGTCATCATCTGGGCTTGAGCTCATTGCAATGTACAAGACATAGTACTGACTCTTCTTTTAATAGATAGCATATGGCTTATTATTCTCAAGACAAGTATTAACTAAAAAGTAAGCATACTATCTCTCTTGATTGAACTATCACTAATATACTCTTCTGTTATTAGATAAGTTAAGACTCTTCTCAAGTCAGTCCAAGGTGGTCTTCTTCCTTCTATACAGTCTAGGCTGTCTAGGGTATACTCCTGAGCATAGTTATCTATCTCCCAATATTAAAGCACAAGGCTTCTAGGGTATAGATTCTATTGCTATGAAAGAATATACCTAGAACAGCAGTAGCTATAGTAATAGTATATTATTAGCTATATTATTAGCTACAGTATTATTAGCTATATTATTATAATAAACAATTTTATTTATAAACAATATTTTATTGATAATATAATTTGATATTGAGGTATTCCATAAAAGGTAAGAAAATTTTGGATACTTGCAAACCTTTGATTTCAAGTACAGTTCCATAAAAGGCAGGAAGTTTTCAGTTTTAAATGCAGTTCCATAAAAGGCAGGATATTTTCAGTTTTAAAAGGCAAAGATATCATTGCTTAAAGGCCAGAAAATCTCCTGGTGTGTACTGTAAGCAGTTAGGGTTCAAATTATTTTTCTCTAAATCACAAGCAAGCCTTCACTGCAAAACACAAAGAGAAATAGCTTTGATTGATGACCTGCACAAATTCCTGACTTGAGCCCAATTGAACACGTCTAGTGGGCCTTGAAAAGACAAATTGAGGAAAGAAGGGTATATATTACCAATGTTGAAAGTTTGAATACTCTACTTACAGAGGAGTGGGAGTGAGTTGGTATTGAACTTGCACAACAATAAACTCAAACTATGACAGATAGATACCAGACAGCCATTGATGCCAAAGAAGATCATACAAAATACCAATTCCTATTATTATTATTATTCTGTTCCCAATAATTAAAGATGTTGATCTTTGGTATGCTTAAGTTTAAGGCTTTTATATCAAATGTAGAGTGTTTTATTTGATGTTTGTTAAATTCAAACACAAATCATCAGACTCAAGAACAAGATGCTTTTACTACACACCAAGAGATTTTGGGATATATAAGGAAATGTTCTGAGAATAAAATTGAAATTTTCTTATGATTGGCTAATGTGTTTGAAAAGGCTTTTTTGCTGTCTAAATGGTCAATTTTAAACTCTGATTGCCTGTTTAAGCAGTGACAATTGACTTTGCAATTAAAAAGTATAGAATTGGCTGTAAAGACAAGAAATAGAACAAGAATCACCTCAAAATTACAACTCAGTCACTGAATTTATTATTTAATATAATGTTTTTTTTTGTATTATTTATTTATTAGGCCAGCACGTTGTGACATGCAGCACTTAAAGTAATAAGGGTCACGTGGACCCAGAGAGGGAGAGAGAGAGAAATTACAAAGATACTACATCCAGCAGAGAAAGAGAGAAAAGAAGAAAGAAAAGAGAAGACATTCTTCAGAGAATCAATATCTTGAGTGATTCCACTGAAGAAGAGGCCTTTCCTGCTACCACCCCCAAGAGAAAAGGAGCAGAGTCAAAGATAAAGGCCCAGTGGGCATGCCAAATTGCCTGCATTGTGGCAGCTACCACCAGAACACCAAGGTTGGCATCCAGCAGAGAGAGAGGACAGCAGGAAGACAGCAAAGATTGAACATCCTTAAGATGCCAGGAAGGAAACCACCAAGAGAGAATGACACTCCATACATGCCTCTTCATGGGGCAGAGAAACAGGAAATGGTCCTGATCTTCTACCACAGCAGAGCAGGAGAGACAAGAGGAGGACAGAAACTGGACAGGCAAAATGTGGTGCATTCTGCTGCAAGTAGGCAGGTGGCCCCAGAGAACCTTCTACCACACAGTGCAGGCGTTATGCAGAATCCTGAGATTCCAGAAGCACTTCCAAACAGCTGGTGGAGGAGAGGACGAGGTCAGAGAAGGCAGCAGGTGGCACCAGAGAGAAGAGGTATGGGCCTTGGCCAGACTCTGCTTGCTGATCTGGATAGTCTCCAGCAGAGAGAGAAATCCAGGAGGAGAAGGAGAGATGGAAGATGCTAGCACAAAGCCAGACAAAAACCAGGGCCAGAGCACAATTTGCCCAGCATCCAGAGTACAAAAGAAAGCCATGATATGGTACTTTGCAAATCCTAAGCAAGCAACCTGCTTCCGGCAAAGTTGACCAAAGCTATCAAGTTCAAAAGCATGGAAGACATATACCTTGGCAAAGTTGAATGCAGAAAAAGCAAATGGCAGAAAGAAACCCCACATGGACAACAATGGCAGTGTTAGCAGGGTGCAAGCACTCATACTAACATGCAGTGGCAGAGGAGACATTGGCAGAGAAGAGCAACCATGGTGGATTGGGTGCAGGGCAGACAGACAATTGCACTGGCAGCCAAGAAACAAAAGAGCAACAGAGACAGAGGGTGCTTGTAGGTACAAGGGGAGGATAAAATCCAAGTACCCAAGTACAAAGAAAGAAAAAATACTTTTCAACAGAGGAAGGATCCAACATAGCTGGAGAGCCTTTTGCTGGCTTGCGGGGTCAAGAAGGCCAATACCACTATGCCTCTGAGGTTGACACAGCAGACTCCACCTAGGACTACCAAAACTAAGGTTAAGGTATCTGAAAACATGCTGGTGGACAGTCCTGAAGAAAGACTCAGGAACAGGAGTCACATAAAGGACATGCCAAATGGTGCTAAGAAGCACAGAGTTGGCCACAAGGCTCTTTCCCCAGACAGAAAGATGGTGCTGTGACATAGTGTCACACTGCTTCTTCAACTTCTCCAGCAGGGCCGCACAGAAACTATTCAGCTGGGCTGGATGGGAGGACAGGGGGAAGCCAAGGTAGCAAACAGCTTGGACTGCATGACAATCATGGCAGCATGAAATGTCAGAGGCATCCAGCACAGGTCCCCAGTCAGGAACAAAATGCCCTGAGAGAGCAACTGCCACAGTCTTGCCAAGGTTGACTCAAGGATTGAATGCCTGGCCAAACACTGAGAGAATCTCACAAAGAGAAGCAAGCTCACCAGGAGTGGACAGGAACACCAGAAGATTGTCAGCATAAGCTAACACCTTCAGTGGTGGAGGCAAGACCAGAGGAATCACAGGAGACAGCAACAACAGGACACCAAAACAGAAGCCTTGGAGGGCGGGAGAAGAGAAGATGGTGCAGAGCAATGGCTCAAATGCAAGGTTGAAGAGAAGAGGAGAGAGAGGATCTCCTTGTTGCAACCCATGACCCTGGGGGAAGGGGGAGGACACAAAGCCATTCACATTGATGTGAATTTTGGTGGCAAAAAACAGAGAACAAATGGTGTCCACAAAGACCACAGGAAAACCAAAGCAGGAGAGCACCAAACAAAGGTACCCAGGATGTACACAATTGTATGCCTTCTCTTGATCCAACAAGAGGGCCACACCAGGATCCTTGGCCAATTGAGCATGCTGCATGACAAGGTGCATTAGCAAGCCATTGTCTGCTATGAATCTATTGGCCATGAATCCCATTTGAAATGGGGTGATCAGAGGGCCAAGACAAAACCAAAGTTGTGAAGTGATTATCTTGGTGAAGATCTTGGCACCACAGTTAATGAGTGAGATGAGACACCAATTCTTCAAAAGAGAATGGTCACCAGCCTTTGGCAAAAGTACCAACACCATTTCCAACCAAGAGGAGGGAAAAACACCAAACAAAGCATCCTGATACACCTGTTGGGCCAACTCTTGCATATAGGAATGTCTGAACAACCTTCTCCACAAGGAATAGGAAAGTCCATCCAAACCAGGGCTCAAGTTGCTGGGTGTATCATCCAAAATAAGCAGGATCTCTTCAAGTGTAACTTTTCTGAGCAAAGAAGCAGAAGAAGAAGCAGACAAAAGAGCAGAGGAAGGAATGTTGTTTAGCAAGGACTCACCAGAGACAAAGTCAATGGGGTCTGCTGTGTACAGGTCTTGGTAAAATTGGCAAGCATGCCCAAGCATGTCTGCAATGGAAGAGAAAAGGTCACCAGAAACAGGATCCCTAAGAGAGGTAATTGACTTTGCAGTCTTTCTTTCTTTAATGGTCCTAAAGAAATAGGCATTAGACTGCTTGCCTTTCTCACACCACTTGACACCAGCACGCTGGGCAAGGTTGGCTGTTTGGGTTTGCTGGAGGTTGGTCAATTCAGCCTTTACACTAGTGAGCTCCAAGAAGAGTGGCAAGGAGGGCAACAAAGAAAGAAGATGGGTATGGGTGCTGTTGAGCTGATGCTCTACTGACCAACAGTGACGTTGATACTTCTTGGCATAAGCCAAGGAAAGGTACCTTATGGCCTGCTTGAGCAGGTCCCAGCAGCAACCAGCAGAGACATCCCCAGGAAGAAGAGAAGGAGCACAATCCAACAAATCCACCAGCAACTCATCAAAGTCACTATGCTCCAAGTAAGCTGTGTTGAATCTCCAGACACCAGGTCCAGAGGGGTGAAAGAGTGAAATCAAAACCACAAGAAGGCTGTGATCAGTCCAAATTGGGTTGATAAAGAGAACCTCAGGTTCTGTGGTGACAATGGTGGTGGGGCAGAAAATATAGTCAATACATGTTCTGTATCAACTGCTGTGGTATGTGGGTGTGGGTCCTTTTTGTGGTGCAGTAATTGCATCCACAAATTGTTGTTGTTGGTAGGCAAGCCATTCACTGGTAAAGGCTGCACATTGGTGTAGGTTGACGTTGAAGTCACCTAGTACAAATGTTGGTGTTGCAGCTGGAAGGGAGGTGAGTGTCAAGACAAGTGACAGAAAAAAAGGGTGGTAGATGCTGTATGTGGTGGGCCCATAGACTACAACTACAATAAATGGATCAATGCAGTTTTTGGTGTGTGAGACCTCAACTGCAAGGATCCTATTATCAGCAGAAGTGTGCAAATGAGTGAGTAGCAAATGAGTGTAAAAAAAGACAAGGCCACAGTTGTAATGACTAGTTTGTTCTTGGCAAATTATGAAAGTAATTTGGGCATCACCAATGGTCTTGTCTCAGACAAACTCATTAGTCTGCCATTTGTCTCAACTATTATAAGTCTCTCTTCTCCCACTTGTATCTTTGTCTTGGCTTTTGTTATAATCATTAGATTGTTTTATTAAATAATATAGAATTAGATTGCAGTATAGAACACTCTAGTATAAATACTCAACTCATTGTTAAAATAAAAACAATATCCTGATATCTGTTTCCTACCTGTACTCTGTCCTTGTCTTCTCTTGTCTCTTACCTTTGTTCTCTTACCTGTTCCCAACACACAACACCTAGTACCTCTGCTTCTTTCTCCTGTCCAACCCTGATCCTTACAAAAGTGCTGAGTCCAGAGACTAGACTGGGCTTGGAAGACAAGATCAAGAGAATGATGGTGTTTGGGAGTGGCATGTGTTTCTTGAAGAGCAAGAAGTGACAGTGGTGGTGAGAGGGAACAAAGGTGGCAAGCAAGGAGTGACTTGGGTACAAAAGGATTGTGGTTGAGTGAGGAGAGACCTCTCACATTGAGGCTCCCTAGTCAGATAGGGCCAACACTCATAACTCCATATTGTTGACCTTGGTGGGGTCAGCAGTGTAGGCAGAGGCAGAAGTATTGCTCCTGGAGCGAGTTCTCTGAGCCTTGGTGGTGGTGGATCTACACATAGATTCCATGGCCTTGCAAAGGCAAAGTCTGTGTTCAGCATTGTGAGGGGCCCACATGCTGTTGCTGGTGCTGGTGTTGGAAACATTGTACATCTCACTGTCAATGTCCATTGAGCTCTTTAAATTGACAGTCTCCTCCTGGGAGAGAGACTCCAAAATCTGTCTTGTCAGGGCAATGTCCATGTCCATATCCATGGCATCCCCATTGTTGTTGGTGGTGGTGGTGGTGGTAGCAGGTACCTTCTCTCCAGCCTTCTTGGCTGCATGCTCTACCTCTGCAGCAGCAATCTCCTTGGCATGCTGTTCTGCAGCAGCCTTTTCAGCAGCCCTTGTCTCAGGATGAGAGGGGCACTCAATGTCATTGGCCTTGTGGCCAGCTATACCACATGTGTGGCAGCAAGGAACAGGAATGGGACAACAAGGACAGTCCTTCTTTACATGCCCTTCCTGATGGCAGTACTAACAGTAGGGAGGGAGACCCTTGGCAAGGATTTCCACCAAGGCATTGAACACTCCACCAAGGTGGAGGAAACAATGCAGAGGGGCTGGATTCTTCACCATGGAATACCTGGTGCTCATCCAGGTATGCACAGAGGTGCACCACTTTGCCATAAGGCTTAAAAGCCTCCACAACAAGGGCCAGAAGATCCTTCCTGGGAAAACAGACTGGGATATTGTAAAGGTTGACCTTTACTAGGTTGGCCTTGGTGTCAAAGCCAGCAGAGGCAACCACCAGAGAGTTATTGAAGGACATGCCTTCAGAAGTAGCCTTAAGGCAAACCTCAGGCTTCTCAAAAAGAACCTCTGCAATGATGTCCTTGGTATGGGTGTGGCAGGTAGTAATAGCCACCACTTTGCCCAACTGGGCAGCCAACACCAGGACAAGGTCTTGGGTTTTGGCATTCTTGCCAAAGTTGAACACAACACTCAATGGGTTCACCATGCAAGCCCATGCTGTGGTAACAGGGTCCACCTTCAGCATTGCTTTACAACCAGGGGCTGTGAAAATAGACATTGCCTTGTTGGGGTGATGGACAAGAGGCCTAGAGCCAGTGATGGTTCTATTAAGGCCATTCCATGCCTTTGGTGGACCTTCCTGAGAGGAAGATTAAGAGATGGTTGTCATGATTGCATGTTTTTTGTTGTTTAATATAATGTGTTAACTACACACCTGAGGATTTTCTGGCTTTTAACCAGATACATGCTATTCCCTTTACATAAAAAAAATCTTGCCTTTTATGGAAGTGATTAAAATCAAAGGTTTGCAAGTATCTAAATTTTTCTTTCTTTTTGTAGATACCTCAATATCAAATTGTATTATCAATAAAATATATTGTTTATGGATAAAATTGTTTATTATAATACTGTAGCTAATAACATACTATTACTATAGCTACTGCTGCTCTACACACCATGGGATTTTTGGGATATATAAGGAAATATACTGAGAATAAAATTGCAATATTCTTATGATTGGCTAATGTGATTGAAACGGCCTTGTCATGATGTCACTTTCCTTTTATAGATAATGACATCTTTAGTGAAGAAGCCAACTGGAAAAAGAAAGGTGAACAGTTGAAATTAGAATAAAGGATAGCTTGCCCTGAAGATGTAATTATTATATCATAAGTTAGCAGAAGTAGTATGTAGAAACAGTATAAAAGAAGTATGCAATTGAATGAATAAAGAACAGAGTTCTATTACATGTTTAACTGTCCGGATTTCCTTTGATACCTAAGATCAAAGACAACAGCCTTTTTGCTGTCTAAATGATCAATTTCAAACTCTGATTGCCTGTTTAAGCAGTGACAATTGACTTTGCAATTAAAAAGTATAGAATTGGCTGTAAAGACAAGAAATAGAACAAGAATCCACTTAATATTACAACTCAGTCACTGATATTCTTCTCTTAACATAATGTGTTATCCTTAAGCCCACAGTATTTGCAGTGTAACAATGTTTAAAAAATATTTATTGTGGGACTTGCACTGAATTAACTCCAGTGGTCATTGTCCAAAAGAGAGAGCCAAACTTACTTGTGTTGAGAACAGTGCATTCATTCATTGACTGAATGTCAACTGCCTCTACAACAACTATATTGTCAAATTTTACCTCAACTGTTGTAATCATGAAGACAATAGTAGCAGTCACAGACTGATTATTAAGTTGTCTCCTTTCTACAATGTAATTCATAGTTAAGACACTGCATATTAAAGTCTACTGTACAGGCCATTATTATCAAGTATCCTAAAACAGTAATAGATCATATTCAGTACACAGCCACTTGTCTATTTAGTATAAATAGACAAGTCAAAATTGTTTTAATAAGAGTATCTTGTTTTGAGTCTGATTAATTCCCTTTTGAATTTAACATTTTTTTTTAATTTTATCTTTTTTGATACTTTTTTATTTTTACAAAACCAACATGTTGTCTTTCTCTGGTCTTTCCCCCTTGTCTCCCTTTTCCAAGGTTTTGCTCAATGAGAGTGTCCAGCCTGTGTCCCCTGCTAGTCTGTCTTTCCTCTTGGAAAGCATAGATTTTGAGTCTTCCCCTGTGTCCATGGTGGAGCACCCTGCGTCTGTGTTGGAGTCCCCAGTGGTTTTGGTTGTGTGTCCTGCAAACAATGAGTGCAGTAGTCTAGTTTTGGCTAGCACTAGTGTACATAGATTGTACATGGCCTTGGCCTCTAAAGTTGCAGCTCTGACAACAAAAGTTGCAAATAGGGTAGGAGTTGTATCTGAGACAGATCTCCTATCCCTTGAGTATGAGCAAGTAAAGAAGGACTTTCATGCTGTAGGTGCCATTTGGGAACAGCTAAAGCAGCATTCCCAGATTACCAGCATGGGCAGAAATCCTCTTCCTGTTGTGTAAAAAAGTAACTCACCTTTAACTTGGGGCAATATGAGTTGTATTGTACCCAGAAACCTGCCATACTTCCAATGGCAGGGAAAGGTGGCAGATGCTTCCAGAGTTGTCCTGGAAGATCTGCCTGCTTGCTATAGAAGTTTTGAGAATGTTTTGGGCTCATATAGTTTAGATGTGAACCAAAACTGGGTTTGTCTCTTTCCCTTGTGTCTACCAAACAGTCAAGCAGAATGGTTTGGTAGATACAAGAAGTCTACCACTGTCAAAACATGGGATGCATTTAAGAAAGTGTATACTGCATGCTATGGTGGAAACCATAGTGACCAGGTGGATGCTGCCTTAGAAAAATTGCAAACCATGAGAAAAAGAGATGGTGAATTTGTGTCCTCTTTCATAGATTGCTTCAATGCGGTAAGAAGAAAGGCTAGGGTAACTGATGCACATGTGTTGGTGAAGCATTTCATGAAGGCATTACCAGATAAGTTTGAGCATTATTTGAAGCTGGCTCTCATGAAGTGCACCCCTTGGCAAAAAAAAGGACATAAAATTCATTTGCCAAACAGCACAAGAGGTGGCTGACTGTTTTGGTGAATATGAAGGTAGAGGCTCTGCTACAAAGCAATCCATGAGCCATGAAGATAGGGATATGGGAGTTAAATGCTCCAAGTATTCTTCTTTGTCCCCTGCAGTCAAAGTTCATAAAGGTAGTGATGTCTTTTGCTTGTACCATCAAGTAACTACCCACCAAACTGAGGACTGCAAGGCAGCAGCAAGTGGGGAGTGAGTAAACCCAGAGCCAAGAAAAGTGCATGCTTCAAGTACTATGCACCTGACTGGACACCTGAGCACAAATGCTCAGGCAGCAAACCCAGGGATTAGCTGTCCCTGGTGCAGAGGTCTATGAATGTAAAGGCCACACCTACCATTGTGCCCTTGTCAACTGACATGGAGTTGTCAGACAAGGAGTTTCTGATGGTGGCAATGCAAGCACAGGCATGTAAGTTTGATAAAAGATTCTCAAAATGTCCTGGTTTGAAATCTAACTCATTAATTGTTCCTGTTATTGTAGAAAATGTCAAGTGCTATGCACTCATTGACATGGGTGCGTCCTTTTCTTCTGTTGTCCCAGCCTTCTTTGAAGCCCATGGTACCAAGCCTCTGAATGAGCAGAGTGGTGTTGTGCAGCTTGCCCACAGTAGCGCAACTTACAAAAGATTAGGCTCCATTAAGATGAATGTGTTCTATAATAAATTGCTTGTAACACACATGTTTGAGGTGTTTCCATTCTTTTCTTATGAAAATGTTCCTATTTGTCTTGGTATGAATATCTTACATCAATTGAATATTGGCATCACTGGGTTGGTCAGTTCTCACTTTGATAGTGCTGGACCAAAGCCAGATCCAATAGATCCCAATTTTATCAAACCTAATAATGATCTTTTTGGTAATGAAAATGAACATCAACCCATGCTCAACAAAGTCAACAAATTGTTACAAAAGAATTCACTGATAGACATGAGTAATACATACTGCAATTTACCAGGTGCTATTATTTATTTAAAAACTAAATTGGGATGTGTTGCTTATAAACAACAATATGACCTGCCTATTGCTTATTGTCCTGCTGTGTTAAAACAGTTGGAAGTGTGGCAAAATGAAGGTGTAATTGAAAAAGCTCCCTCACACACTGCATATAATAGCCCATTGCTAGTAGTAAAGAAGAAAGATTCTTAGGGTAATCCTTTCTATGAAAAACCCAGAATTGTTTGTGATGTTTGTCTTGTAAATCAACTTCTCATAGTCAATGATAGACAACAGCTACCACTTATATCTTCTATCCATCAACGTATTGGTGCAGCTCCAATTCACACTATACTAGACATTCACTCTTGTTTTACAATCTTCTTGGTCACAGAAGAAGATAGAGAAAAGTTATCCTTTACTTGTCCTTATACAAACAGACAATTCCGTTTTATAAAGGCTTGTTTTGGTATCACTTTTGTAGGCAATGTAGTTCAACAGGTCCTTACAAATTTATTTGAAGATTTACCCTACGTCAATGTTTACATTGATAATATTGTAATCAGTACCTATCCACCACTCTCATATCATACTGAGTGTGTGGTTACAGTTATCAGTCACCTAACACAAGCTAACCTGGTACTGAACCCTGATAAAATTGTATTTGTTCAGCATAGCATACACATTTTGGGTTGGTCTCTAATCAATGGTCAGCTTTCACCTGATCCTTGCAAAGTGGCAAATGCTCATACGTGGCCTATTCCTACCACCAGAAAAATGATCTAATGCTATCTTGGCTTTATGAACTTTTTTGGTCAGTAATTCCATCTTTCTTGGATATTGCTGTACCATTGGATGATCTTTGTAATTTGGGCAGCCTTAAAGATTGTTGGACCAAACGTCATGAGAAGGCTTTCTATAATCTTCAGATTGCCTTGGCCAATGCACCTGTCATATCCCCACCTGACTTACACTATCATTTTCATGTGGCTACAGATGCCTCAATAACTGGTATTGGTGGCATGCTTTATCAAGTCATTGATGGTGACATAAAGTATATTGCTATGGTCTTACATAAACTTTCTGTATCTGAAAGAAATTACAGTACTACTAAGCAAGAACTACTGGCTGTTGTTTATACATTTACCAAGTTCCATAAGTGGTTATATCTTATTTCATTTACCTTACATACAGACCACAAGAGCCTGATATACCTTAATTCTCAGGAAACACCTAATGCACTTATGCTAGGGTGGTGGGAATGTATCTTTGCCTATTGTTTTGATTGTATTTATCTTCCTGGTTATAAGAATCTTATTCCAGACTGTTTGAGCTGCCTGTACTCTAACAATGACAATGATGTTGTCATCTTGGAGGGGGGTAGTTCTGCTAAGGACAAGAAGAGCAAAGTAGAAAACATAGCAGGTAAACAGAAATATTCATACAGACCAGTAAGGAAGTCTTGTTCAGATGCCTTCAGAAGTAATACAAGTGAAGTGTTGATAAGTGAACAGTCATCTTCAAGCATGAAAAAAGATAATTCACCAATACAAACTGAACAAGAGAATGATAATCCCATTATGAGAATACTCAAGTTTGCTGAGTACATGACACTGCCTGCTCATGAGAGAGATGATCTTATTTTCAAGGCTCATCTATTGGGGCATTTCGGATTGCAAAGTATTGAAAACCAATTACATCATGATGGTGTACATTGGACTAATATGCAAAAAGATATTCAATGCATCATAAGTGAATGTCTTGAGTGTAATAGATTCAATATTACCAAAGTGGGTTATCATCCTCCAAAGTCAGTGCTGCCAGATCAACCACTAGATCATTGGTGCATGGATCTTGGCTCATTCAATATTACCTCATCAAGTGGCAATAATTTCATGCTAGTGATGGTTGATTACTTCTCCAGGTTCACCATTCTAAGAGCATTGCCTGATAAACACAGGACAACCATTGCAAAAGAACTTCTGTCTATATTTTCATTATTTAGTTTCCCAAAGATTATCAACAGTGACAATGGTACTAAGTTTGTAAATGAGATTGTCACAAATCTTATTGAAATAGGTGGTATTGATTGACAACTGTCTCTACCATATTCTCCAATGGGTAATTCAGTCAATGAAGCATATGTTGGTTTGGCCAAACATACAATCATTAAAGAACTATGCAGTAAAGGTCAGGATTGGGATTTATACCTCAATTACACACAGTATGCAATGAACTGCAGATATGCTTGTTTACATAAATCAAGACCATATACTGTTATGTTCAATTGGCAACCTGCAGGGTTCCAAAATTATCAGGATGTTAAGCCTACAATTTGAATGGAGAAAGCTGACATGAAACTTATTGATGAAAAGTATACATTTGTCAATGAAGTCATCATACCAGCACTCCACAAATGTATTAGAGATACACAGCTTAAAGATCACAAACGATTTAACAAGTTGCACAGAGTAGTGCAAGAACAATACCCTGTCAGAGCAAAAGTAATGATAAAGAACATCAATAGACAGAGCAAATTAGATGCTCAAAATGATGGACCGTTCTACATTCACAACATAACTAAGAATGGTAGTTATGTTCTCAAGGATAAAACTGGATCCTTATTATCAAGAGATGTCCCTACTTCACACATCAAACTTATTGCAAACAGTAGCACTGCTGTCCTTGCAGAAATTGAAGAGCTTAAAGAAACTCATTATGAGGTACAAGCTGTGATTGATCACAAGAACTCTAATGGCAATTACCTATACAGAGTGAGATGGAAAGGCTACCCTGACCCATCTGATGACACATGGGAACCAACAGAACACTTTGACTCTAAAAAACATATTGAAATATATTGGAGTTGTTGTACTACTGGTCAGCCATCTAAGAAATGTAAAACTATAAAAACAGTTAATACACATAAGATAGCTACAAGAAACAAATGTAGCCACAATTCTGCCTAAATGATCAGTGAATATATATCCAATGTAATAACAGGTCTTTTCCTTGTATTTTTGTCCCACTGGGTTTTACAGGCAAGGTTTTTATTGACCCAATACATTACTGTGATTATTCAGACAAGTAGAAAATAACAAGACTGAACAAAGATAATTTTTATTAAGTAAAGAGTGGTTCATTATTTATACTTTTTGTGGGTGCTTATCCTTCAGTGGCATTCTACCTTTTGGTAGTTAATGATTAGTCCATGGCATAGCTTATTAATAGATGCAACCATATGGTTGGTGTAGATAATTTATCCTATAGTAGTTTACATGGGTGGAGCTTTATGGTTGGTGTAGGTGTTCTACCTAATGGTAGACTACATGTTGGAGCCTTATGGTTGGTTCATTGAATAAGCACACCATTATAGAGCCATCTATTATGTCTTCACTTTTAATTGCCTTTGATAGGTCTTGTTTAATCCACTAAGGATTTATAGATAAAGGCAGCTCATTAAGTGTCCAATAATAATTTGAGCTTAGAAGGTTGATTTGTAGTTACAACCAATCAGTGAGATGATACAGAGATGTACTATGGTACTTGTGTGCACTCAAGCTTTCATAGAGTATTCTGAATGTCACAGCATACTACTCATGTTGACCAATTCATGAAGAATCTTTGGATTGAAGTAAGAACATGACAATTGAGATGATTATAGATTTTGACATGATGTTGCAAAATCAAACAACACAAATGGCAGAAGCTATGGATGATATTGTTGAAGACATGGGAGCTGTATCATTATATCAGTCAAACAAATATAAGAAATATACCCAAGATCAGATAGAACAGTTTATCTGTGTAAAGCAAGAAGAGGGCATGTCAGTCCCAGAAGTTGCTATGCTGTGCAGTATTCCTCAAAGCACTGCATATAAATTAATAAATGAATTCAATGTTAGTAAAGGCACTGTTCTGCCTGGAAACAATCCAAGAAAAATGAACAACAAACCAAAGAAACTGTTCCCTCAACACTTGGCATTTCTAGTCAAACTCTCCAATAAAAATCCATTGATTGTCCTTGAAGAAGCAAGATTAAAGTTGTGTAAGGCATTTCCTGGGCTGAAAGTCTCTGTCAGTGGGCTTTATAAGCATATCATTGAAAAATGTGCTTTATCCTTAAAGCAAGCAACAAAATATACAGCTGAATGAGATGCACCTAGGACTATCAAACTTTGTTTTGATATTATTACTCAATAGAAAGCAGCCAGTGTTAATTATCAAAATAATTGTGTATTTGTTGATAAAGCCAAATTCCACACTCAAATAATTAGAGGTTGTGCATGGTCAAAGAAAGGTGATCCAGCAATTGTGAAAGTTCATACCCAAAAGGGCATTAATATAAGTATTGTTGGCTGTATTGCTTCATTTGGTGTTATAAACTTTTCAAAAGTTGAGCCTTTTAAAAAAACAGATGCAGAAAAAATTAAAAAGGAATTTCCACAGCAACACACAAGCAAGAAAAGAAAAGCTGCTACTCAAGATATATCAAAGCCAAAACAACTTCCAAAAGGCACTATAGCTTACCACATTGTAAAATTTATGGAATCTGTAATGAATGTTTTGGATAAGCATAACAAAAAGGGTGTATTTATAGTTTTAGATAACTGTAGAATTCATCATTCTTGCTATGTTATTGATGCCATTAACAATAGAGGTTACAGACCCCTTTTTATGCCACCTTACTTACCTTTTTTGAACCCCATCAAAGAATGCTGGTCAAAAATCAAAAAGCTTATCAGAAGAAATCCTCTAGATAAATCAGACACACTTACTCCACAAATTACAGAAGCTTGCAACCAGATTACTTTAGAAGATTGTAAAGGATGGGTAAGACATGCTGAAACCTATTGGGATAAATGTCTTTCTAATGAGATTTAATTAAAATAAAGTCTGAATTTTCTTTTGTAAACGTCTGAAATTAAAATGGAAATTGTCCAAAAAAAAAGAGAATGTCTGAATTTTTTTTAAAAAGGTCCAAAAACCAATGTAATTATAGGCAGTGGTTGATCTAAGAGGTATGTAGGTCTCAAGAGAGATTGGCTACCAACACAAAGAGGGAATTGGGGGATGTACTTAATGGAGTAGTCTTTCTGCTAATTCAGAAAAAGTAATACCAGAGACAAAAGAGTGTTCACCAACAATAGTGACAGAGACCAAAAATAGTATGTAACCTACAGTGTTACAGGGACAGGAAAGAGAATAGTGATAAAACAGAATATATAACAAAGGAAAGGGAATACAGACAGTTAAAATATTTAGAGCAAGCTTAGCCTCTACAATAAGAACCTGAAAGTACAAAGGAAGATAATTGTTTATTGTAGAGGTCTATCCTAGGGTATTTATACATAATATTTACAAAGGAATGTGAGTCCTCTATGGTTAAGTATTTCATTATGAATAGCACTGCATCTCATGGCAATTCAAGCCAACTGATTAAAGGCCAGAAAAACCTTTGGGTGTGTGGACAGTCCTCTTTGACTGACTTTACAGTATCTTCACTAAAAATGACACAATCCATTAAAGGAAAGTGACATCACAACATAAAAAAATTATAGTGATAACAAAAATGATAATAATGCTCTCTGCCAGGATCGAACTGGCGACCTTCAGATTATGAGACTAACGCGCTGCCAACTGCGCTAAGAAAGCATATCTCTGCTGAGTTGTTCCCTAATATAAAAACAATAGTTTTAAGCCCGTAGGTATGTGCAGAGAGTGGAATAGCTAGTGGTTCTTGGTTTGGACTGAAGAACACATAGATCAAAGAAGAAGAATAAAAGAGAAGATAGAAGATAGTCTTTTATTCATTGAATTCACTTGATTATTTATACTAAATTCTACAGTGTACAATTATACATACATGTCTTGGCTTAACATGTCTACTGTGAAGAGAACATGTTAAGCCAAGACAATATATTGCATTAGCATTTATCTTATTAATTATATTATATTATCTGTGTGTATCCACACAGGATAATGTGTCTTCCAAAAAGGGAAGAGATGTGCAGCCAATAGTATTACTCTATTTGATAGCACAGTGTCTAGCATAGATATTTTTCTAAGCATCATGTTATATTCAAAAGGGAATTAATCAGACTCAAAATGAGATACTTTTATTAAAACAATTTTGACATGTCTATTTATACTAAATAGACAAGTGGCTGTCTACTGAATATGATCTATTACTGTTTTAGGATGCTTGTCAAATAATGGCCTGTTCAGTAGACTTTAATATGCGGTGTCTTAACTATAAATTACATTGTAGAAAGGATACAACTTAATAATCAGTCTGTGACTGCTACCATTGTCTTCATGATCACAACATAGCCCCTTCTCAGACAAGTGCATATTATAGTGATTTTCTTATAATGTACACAGATGGCTTTTGACATGCTTGTCAAGTAACTGATTGCTGTAATTGTTGTGTTCTGACTTCAATCCAAAGATTCTTCATGAATTGGTCAACATGAGTAGTATGCTGTGACATTCAGAATACTCTATGAAAGCTTGAGTGCACACAAGTACCATAGTACATCTCTGTATCATCTCACTGATTGGTTGTAACTACAAATCAACCTTCTAAGCTCAAATTATTATTGGACACTTAATGAGCTGCCTTTATCTATAAATCCTTAGTGGATTAAACAAGACCTATCAAAGGCAATTAAAAGTGAAGACATAATAGATGGCTCTATAATGGTGTGCTTATTCAATGAACCAACCATAAGGCTCCAACATGTAGTCTACCATTAGGTAGAACACCTACACCAACCATAAAGCTCCACCCATGTAAACTACTATAGGATAAATTATCTACACCAACCATATGGTTGCATCTATTAATAAGCTATGCCATGGACTAATCATTAACTACCAAAAGGTAGAATGCCACTGAAGGATAAGCACCCACAAAAAGTATAAATAATGAACCACTCTTTACTTAATAAAAATTATCTTTGTTCAGTCTTGTTATTTTCTACTTGTCTGAATAATTGCAAATGCCTATTATGTAAAAAGTAATTAAATACCAAGAATAAAAATATAGGTCGTGCCGAGGATCGAACTCGGATTGGTGGATTCAAAGTCCACCGTGATAACCATTACACTACACAACCTCCTTCACTTTTCAAGTATGATTTTGTAAATTTGTTGGCCTTAGTGACTGCCAAGTGTAGTGCAGGGAATTGACTTTACAAATTTCTCTGTTCCTTGACTATTTCCTTTTTGGTTCTGTTTCTCTTTCTTTCCTTTTTGTGTCGATCTTCTCTTTTCTTCTTCTTTTGGAAACTGATATGTTTCTGACATTTTCTGTACATGGTAAAGAGACCAATGCTCTTGTCCCACAATCCTTTTCCTTTCTTTACTCTTTTTCTCATACTATTCTGTTTTCTATCTAAACTTGTTTTCTCTTTTCTATAATGTATTTCTTTATGCTATTTTAGTTGCTTTTGCAGTGGATAACTTCATTCCTATGAGTTCACCTCAATGGCACTATTTTAGTTTCTTTTTCTTTTTTGTTTTCTCCTGAAGAATCATTGTTATGATGTATTCTTGTAACAATGCTAGTTTAGCTTATTAAATTTGTAGTTGTTATTCATCCATGATGTAGTAACAATGCAATTGTCTTAATTCATTTTCTCTAAGATTGATTTCTTATGAAATCATTCTCTATTTTAACATTTAGTTCTTTAGTATAAATATCCCATTAGCCAAGAACTGAAATAAATTGCCGAATACTACTCCAAGATCTTCTATTATCTTTTATTCTTCTGTTATTTTCTTTTGATATCTTCTGATACAAGTTGTGGGCAGTGCTACTGTGTTTTCTTGTGAAGTATCATTGTTATTTATGAATCAATTCTTAGCAAAGTATTGATTGCGTTCTGTTATTTTGTACCTGCATGTACTGTTTTTCCCCTTTTATCTGTTTCCTTTTGCTTCACCATTGTGTTGCAAAGTATCATTCTTATTTGTTTTTATAGTCTATTCAATTGAACAGACTATTCCCCTACCCTTTTTATTTGTTCACAAACCCTACCTCCAATTTCTATTCTGAACCCTTTTCTTACCCTATTACTCTACCTTTCTATCCATCATACACACACCCATAAGTACCACACACATCACTTTTGACACTGTGTGTATGTGTCTTGGCAGCCTCAGCCACCAAGAAGCTGGAGCAGGCTGTGTTTTGTTTCTGTTTGGTCCCAAACCATGATGTGTATTGCAGCTCTCCTTTGTCTGGCAAAGATAGAATTGCTAAGTTTTCCTTGTCTTTCCATTTCCTCCTTTTTTCCTTTTTCAGTGTGCATTTTTCTTTTCCTTTTCAACACCACATTTTCTTTTTGTACTACATTTCTCTATTTTCCCTTTTTCAGTCCATACTTTTCTTCTTCTACACCATGCTTTTCTATATTTTCCCTTTTTCAGTCCACATTTTTCATTTTATTAATTACCATTCTTTTGGTAATTCAGGATTGCTAACCTTATTTTGTGGTGTATTTCATCTTACTTTTATTTCTATCATCCCATTGATATTATTGTAAGCTATGTAATAGTATAATCACATTAGGAATTGCACTATTACTACACTCTACAAGGCTTATATGAATTGACTTCATTATATTTTTACCTTATTGTCTATTAGTATAAATACTCCTAGTTATTTTCACTAATAAACATTGTTGAATTCTATCTTGATACTTCTTTTTGAATATTTCTTATTCTTTTATTTTGTTATCTTATTCTTCCATTTCAATTGGATCTTTCAGAGACAAGTGTATCATTTTGTTGATTTCTACTTGTGAATTATCCATTGTGTTTTGTACAAGTCAGTCTCTGCATATTCTTGATTGTACTGTTTTTCTTTGTGAACTTGTTGTTCACTGTTTTTTTTAATAATTGTATTCTACAATATTTCTTTCTTTTTTACATTTACTTGTGGGTGTAAATTTCATTTTATTTTAGATAGTCAATTCTTTTAAAGAGACTATTCCCCTTCTTCCCCAAACCCATTTCCCTCCATTATCAGTGATAATCTTTATTTTAACCTTTATTTCTATCTTTTTATCTACCTGTCACATATCACTAAATACCACATGCATCACTTTCCCATTACCTTTTTTAAAAACTCAGATTTTTTTTTTAAAAAAAAAAGTTTTTTTAAGTAAGTAAACAGTTTTGCATCAGAACAACCAGCATACATCCATTTGCATCCTTCAACATCCTTCAACATCCATCCAAGACACACCTTTACACCAACTCTCAACTTCTTTGGACCAAAAACCACTATTTTATCCACTTTTTTCTGTTTTTAACAACAAAAACATGGCCAAAACTGCCACTTTGACACTAGCAGACCAGCTGGCTGCTATCCGGGCTGCTATTTGCACCCTCGAACAAAAAACCAGCCAACATGACAAGATTTTGGCTAAGTTGTCAGAATTGACAGCTGAAAACAACTGTTTGTACCTGGAAATTGCCTCTCTCAAGGCCCAGCTCTCTTCCCAGTCTTCTTTGAAGACTGTTACACCTCCCCAAACTGGTCGGACTCAGATTCCAACCCAGCCACCACCTGTTTTGCCCCACAAAACAGCCAAAAAGACTAACATTGCTACTAATGTTCCATCTTATTCCAAAGTAGCTGCTACTCCCAAGTCCCCTGCTGTTTGTCCCCCTGTTGCTGTCCGTTGTGTTGCTGCTGCTACTTGTGGATTCCAGATCCCCACTGGTGCCCAGGCTTTCCAGTACATCTACATCCCCCATTCCCACAAGATGCAGCATAAAGAGGTACACAATCATCTCCATCATCTTGGTGTAGACACCTCCCATATCCTGGACATCTCTTTTCCTGCCCATTCTGTTCTTGGTCTGCTGGTGCATGACCAATTTGCCTTCAACATCTGTGAACTCCTGGAGAAGGTCCAGGTCAAGATCCTAGATAACTTTGACCCTATGAGTCCTGAACACCTGGCAGACCCCAAGTTTGAGACATGTACTGATAGTGAGCTGGCCAACCATGCCTACATAATCCACCTCCAACGTTGCTGTTGTGCCCTAGTGCACATGAAGTACACCCTGGTTTCCCCTGTCCTCCACTCCTTTGTTTCCTTTGGCTGGATGCAGCCTGAAGACTATGAGTAGTTCCTCAAGCAGCAGCCTGCACATCCCCACCTCCATGATTGTGACCACCCAGCCAATGGCTTCCAGAGAGATCTGGATGACTATGATATGGACCATGAAGCTCTGTCTGTCTCACCCTCAGAAAGTCCCTCTTTATGAGTGATACAATCAATGTAAGTCTTTGGAATGCCAATGGTCTTAGGGCAACCACTGTGCATGATGTTCTATCCCACTGTCCCCCCACTACTCTCATTTTTATCACAGAAACATGGCTTCTCTCTCCTGCTCATCTTCCCACTAACTGGGAGCAGTTTCATTTGTATGGCTCTCTTGTGGTCTCCTCCTACCATGGCTCCATGGGTGTCTCTGCTCTGGTCTCTCCTTCCTTTCCTTACCCTGTCCACCAACTCCCTTCTCCAAACAAGTATACCCTTTCATTGAAAGTGGGATCACTCTGTTTCTTATGCCTCTACCTCCCTCCCTTTCATGTTCTGATCTTATGTCCATTCTTTCCTCCCTCCCCATTTACCCCAACACCATCCTGTGTGGTGACTTCAATGCAAGACTGGGTAGCATTACTGGTGATTCAGTGATCTCTCCCCATGGCACTGCAATGGTCCCATGGTTTGAAGAACAGTCCCTGTCTGTGTTGAACTCTTCTCTTTCTTATGGCATTGCTACTTGGCATGGTTTCCAGCAGCAATGCACATGCTCAAGTATCCTTGACCTATTCTTATGCAACTTTGATATGTCCTTGCCTTCTTCTTCAACCATCCACCCAAGGCGCCTCTGGAATCTAGCATGTTTGAAAGAACAGGATCCATGTGACCTCTATGCCAACACCTTTACCACTCTTCCCTCCCCCCTTTCCACTCATTTCCACTCCCTTGTCACCTCCCCCCTTCATCATGCCCACCCATTGACGATCTCAATGATCAGCTCAATGAGTGCATCTAAACTTCTCTTGACACTGCTCTGGGAACAAAAAGGCCTTGTCCCTCCCACTGGAAGAAGTATTGGACACCTGCTCTCCAACAAGCTGCTGAAAACAGGGAACATTGCTACAGGCAGTGGCAGTATGCAACAGGTATTGACAAGGTGCACTGGTGGGCCCAACACAAGCAAGCACATGCCAGATTCAGGTCTGATGTCCAGGCAGCCAAACACCAGTCATGGCAGAACTTTTGCAGGTCTCTGGAGACAAACTTTGCCAAGGCAACAGCCAAGGTGAAGCAGCTCAAGAAACATCACCAGTCCTCACTCTCCTTTTCCTATGCTGATGGTCTGTCCAAGGCAGTAGAGGTAATGGCTTCTCATCTTGCACAGGTGTATAGTGGAGATATCCTTCCTTTGTCCCATCCCTCCCCTGACTCTCCTTCAGGCACCTCCCCTACCTATGTATCCTCCCCCACCCCCTATGTTTCTTCTTCACATTCTTCCTCTTCTGTAGCTAGTGTCCCTTATGAGCCCCTATGCTCCCCACCCCTATGTCCCTCTGGTACCTTCAGCACTATGTTCTTTACTGCCATGGTTAGCAAGTGTATCAAGCTATTACCCAACAGAAAAGCACCTGGCTCTGATCACTTGAAGGCTAAGATGCTGAAGCCCATTATCCCCATTGTTTCCCCACTCCTTTCCCTTATGTTTTGATTATGCTGGCAATGGTCCTACACTCCTTCACTATGGCGCCATGCTGCAGTCTTCCCCATTTTCAAGAAGGGTGAATCAGCACTACCAAGTAACTACCATCCCATCTCATTGACTTCTGTGGTCTGTAAGCTGTTGGAGTTCTGTCTGGCACCTTCACTCTCTCAGTTTTCTCCTGTTCCTGATCTGGCTCAGGGTGGGTTTTGTCCTTGTTGTGGTCCCTTGGATCAAGCATTGTGTCTGCATGAGCTGATGCATGCTCATTTCATGCGTCACCTTTATTATCCTGTTGTTTCTTTGCTGGAAATCTTCTCTGCCTATGACAAGGTTGACCATAACATTGTCTGGCAAGCTTTGTCTGCTGCTGGTGCTCCTCCCCCATTCCTGTCATTTATCTCCCATCTGTTTGACATGGTAACTATCTCTGTGTTGATATCTAACCACTCCTTTCTCCTCTTTTCCCCTGTCACTGGTGTACTTCAGGGTTCTGTTCTGTCCTCAGTTGTACACAGTGTACATCAACTCACTTCCTGGTGTTCTCTGTTCCTTTCCTGGTGCTGGTGATAACTCCCACTCTGTCCATTTTCTGGTGTCTCCTGGTGCTTCCTCTGGTGCTTCCTCTGGTGCTTCCTCTGGTTCTGTGCCTGTGGTAGTGAATTCTCTGCTTTTTGCAGATGATGTAGCTATCTTTGGTACAAAGGAGTCAGTGCAAGTCATGCTGGCTCTTTCTGAACAACACTCATATGCTCTAGGGTTCAGGTGGAACCCCTCCAAGTGTGTGGTCCTCAATCATCCATCTCCATTTTCATCAACTGCTCATGGTTTCACTCTGTCCTTGTATGGTGTCCCTCTCCCTCAGGCTGATAAGGTGACTTATCTAGGTTTGCCTTTTGGTAAGAAAGGTTTGATTGCTTTGTCTCTGGTGTCTTCTCAGTCTCCTGGTGTTGCCAAGGTCATGGGCATCCTCAGTCTGATTGGTGTCAGTTGTGCTGGTTTCTCTCTCCTCCTGTGCTCAAGAATCTACTCTACCTTTGTGTGCCCCAAGTTTAAGTATGACCTAGCCATCTCATTTCTGAAGGCTCAAGACCACAAAGCTCTGGAGTGGTTACAAGATTGGTGTCTTTGTCTGCTGGTTGGTGGTCACCCCACATCATCTAAAACAGTGCTTTGGCACATAACAAACATTCCTTCAATGAATCATAGAGTGAATGTCTTGGCAACTTGCTTTGCTCTACATTTCCAGTCCCTTCCTTCATCCTGTCTCCTGGTTCTCCTGTCCTTGTCTGTCTCTGTCTTCTGCATATCCTCATTTATCACACAAAATCTGTTGTACCTTGCTCTTCCCAGTCCCATTCCTGATAAGGACAGCAAGCTCAAGTCCTTCTTCCACTCCTTCTGCTAGTCCCTGTTTGACCAGTTCATTCAAACTACTTCTCAAGTCCTCATACAACAGTGCTGTCCCTTGCTAGAGGTTGACCCAGTTCTCTTTCTTCCTGCCACAAGAGCAGAGAGAAGCTGTCTTGTTTGTTGGTATCTTGGCTGGCTGCCTGGTGTGCCAGTTGAGTGTTCCTGTGGCCATGACCACACTTTCTGTTGCCATCTTTGTGAGTACCTGTGCATTCCAGAGTCCCTTTGGGATGATCTGCCTGTCTGTCCTGCTGGGGTTGACCCAATTGATGCCTGCCTGAACTTGTTGCCTGCAAGGCCCAAAAAACACTGTCCCCCTTGGTGGCCTTCCCTACTTACCCTGCTCTGGTATATTGAGACACTCTCATATCCTGACCACTTCTTTTCAGAAGCTTCTTCCCCTGGTTCTCTCTGGCTTGCCTCTGGTGTCCAGCCTGCTGTTCTGGATTGAAGACTGGTGTTGTGTCTCCTAGTTGCTCTCCCCCACTGCCACAACATTTTAGTGCATGCTGGTGGGTAGACTTCTGGGTCACTAGCTATGCTAGTAGATTTTGTTTCTTGTTCATATCTCTCTATCTTTTCATCTATGTTTACAATGTTCAGTTAGATGTTTTTACTATCCTTTACTCATATATTATCTGAAGAGATCACAATGCTTGACAAAGCCATGACATATCTCTAATAAACAAAATCTTTAACCAAACCTACACTACATAACCATATTTCAATGGATGCTTGTGGTACTTAATTTTCCATGTGATGGATAGAAGGTAAAGTAATAAAGTAAGAAAAGTGTTTGGAATGGAAATTGGAGGTAGGGTTTGTGAACAAATTAAAGGGTAGGGGAGTAGTCTGTTCAAATGAATAGACAATGCAAATGAATAAAAATAATACTTTGCAACACAACAGTGAAGCAAAAGAAAGCAGATAAAAGGGGAACAACAGTACACACAGGTACAAAAATAACAGAATGCAATCAATACTTTCCTAAGAATTGATTTGTAAATGACAATTATACTTTACAAGAATTCACAGTAACACTGCCCAAAACTTGTCTCAGAAGATATCAAAAGAAAATAATGGAAAAATAAAAGATAATAGAAAATCTTAGAGTAGTGAGATTGTTTGGACAGGTAAGATTAACAAGACTGAACAAAGATAATTTTTATTGAGTAAAGAAAGGTTCATTATTTATACTTTTTGTGGGTGCTTATCCTTTGGTGGCTTCTACCTTATGGTAGTATTAATAACTGCCACCTTATGGTTGGCTCATATGTTTTACTTAGTTGTAGTATTATTAGATTCAACCCTATGGTTGGTTCCTGGGATAAGCACTTCATTATTGAAACCATTAATTATTATGAGTCTTTACTCAATTGACTCTGATAGGTCAATATTGTTCTGTTAGAATTATTAATGAAGATGGCTCTTGTTAAGTGTCTGATAGTACACTGAGCTTTAGAAGGTGATTTGTAGTTACAACCAATCAGTGAGATGATACAGAGATGTACTATGTTACTTGTGTGCACTTAAGCTTTCATAGAGTATTCTGAATGTCACAGCACACTACTTGTGTTGACTTATTCATAGAGAATCTTTGGATTGAATTTGGAACACAACACCAATCATAAGGTGGCAGCTATTAATACTACCATAAGGTAGCAATATAGACACCAGCCATAAGGTCAAAGAGAGTGAATTTTACCATAAGGGAGAATGTCCCCACTAACCATTTAGTTGTAATTATGAAGCAGTGTGAGTAATGTCTGCTGCTCCTGACAGTACTTTGAGGCTAGATGAATAAACAACAAACAAACCTCCCTGAATGTTAGACTTTAATGTTCAGGGCAAATAGTCACAACTCCTTAATTAAATAGCTATATAAACAGTATCATTTTCTCTTGAATAAATCATCAAAGTTTTCAATGTAAGGGACCACTGAAAATAGTTAGGAAAAGAGTACTAGATGTTGTGCAAATAAGATGAGATATAGTAGATAGTATAAGCTGATAACAGATATCAGAATGCAGATTTTATTATGACAATTGGATAAGTATTTATATGAATGTTTCTATGGTACTGTCCAATTACTAAGTGACATATGCTATACAAATAATAAAGGAGAGTATGATCAGTGACATAGAAGTGATGCAAAATAAAGGAGTGATGTTGATGGTGGGGAAAATAGTGTAAAAAGGAGTGTTCAGATTAGGTCATCACATTCAAACAGTAACTGTGTACCATTTGTAGAAGCAAGGGCTATTGTTAAATTTGAAAGGGAATTAATCAGACTCAAAACAAGATGCTTTTATTAAAATAATTTTAACATGTCTATTTATACTAAATAGACAAGTGGCTGTGTATTGAATATGATCTATTACTGTTTTAGGATGCTTGTCAAATAATGGCCTGTTCAGTAGACTTTAATATGCAGTGTCTTAACTATGAATTACATTGTAGAAAGGAGATGACCTAATAATTGGTCTGTGACTGCTACCATTGTATTCATGATTACAACAGCTATCTAGATATTGTGCAAGTCTGATTTTGTTGACCTAGATACTCTTTCTATTTATTTTGTTACCCACTACCATTGTCCTGTTTCCCTGCTTGGTTCTATTTATTACAAGCACACTACCTCACTTGGCTGCATTCTACACCTGCCAAGTCTCTATTTTTTTTGTAGGTGGAGGCCAAAACCTCACATTTTATTTGCTTGCACATCACAGTGAGTGGTGCACACAAAAAAACCCCATTTTAGCAAGCTAAAAGGGAAGATAATATATAGATAGTTGAACTAAAGGAAAAATAAAATAAAGGGATAATACAATATAAGGGATAAGCTATACAAAGAAGAAAAAAAGAAACGTTCTAAATGTCTGCTTCAGCTATAAACACAAGAATTAACTTCTTGGCCATAGACTCAGCACAAACCACAGTGAAAGGAATATTGTCAAACACTAGTTGCCAGTGACACCTCCAGAGCACCAAGAGAATGCCTGATACCACTTGATAGGGCTCCAGAGAAAGGGAAACAGAGGTAGGAAATTTGAGACTGTAAATGGCCTCAAAAATGTCCAATAGAGTAGGACTCCTGCCAAAGAAATGCTCCCAGACTGAATTCCAAGTAGCTAACTTGACAGGGCAAGCAAAAAGAAAGTGAGTACTTGCATCTTCAGACACTTTACAGATTGGACAAAGAGCAGTGGGAAAAGAGTCAGGGATAAGCTAATGTAGCAGCAAGCAACAAGAAAGTTTTGAGTGCAGAGCTCTATACCAGACATTTTGAGCAGAGTGGTGGATATTCATCTACCAGAAAAATCTCCAATTGCAATTAGTGAGAGGTGGTCTAAAGACAGGTAAGACAGGTACTGATGTAGCAATCTGTCTATAGAGACAAGGTCCAAGCTTGCTCAAGGGGCAATCCTCAGTATCTACACTGGAAATGAAAAGGCTCAAGTCCAAACAACCCACTCCTCAAGGTTCTGAAGAAGGATGCAGACCAGGAAGACAGTTGAGGACAAAGAATCCATGTAGTAGAAGACAACCAAGTAGGTGGGCATGACAGAAACAAGATACAAGACAAGAAGAAACTGTTACCTCAGAGGGTATACAATGCCAAATGCATTGAAGCACTTCATCAAAGACAAAGGCATCCACTGCACTCAGGTTACTGTAACCCTTTGAAGGCTTAAATTGATTGTCAGGTGAAGACCAAACAGCAGACAAAGGAAGAGAGAGACAAGTAGCAGATGACACTCTCTGACTTACTGGATGCTGTGGCAACTGGTCAAAGGCATCTAGAAGTGAACCCAAAGGGTGTAAACCAGATGCAAGTGCATAGGGGCATAGAGTTGGAAAAAAAGGCAGTAATGGATCAGGCACATTACACATACTTTGAAGAACAAAAGCAGTGTAAGGAGAAACAAAAGAATCATGCTTTCCACCAAAGAGAGGTCAAATCCACTGCACTTGCAGAGCCTATTGGTGTAGTTGAGGATCCAGGATACCCAGTCCACCTGCTTGCTTGGGTGCAGTTAACTTGTCAAATTTGATGGGTGAAACATGTTATGCATAAGGAACTGTCAATCACAAGAGTGCAACTGTTTCAATACTTTAGCAGGCAGAGGAGTAACTCAAAGGACATGCCACAAGGTAGAGAAGATGAGCGTATTATGCACAGTGGCTCTTCCTAATACTGACAAAGAGCATTGAGAGTGAATATGACAAGCTGCCTTGACTTTTTCCAGAAGCTGGTGGCAGAAAAACCAGCATTGGTCTGTAGAAGTGGCAAGAGGAAAACCCAGGTATATCACAGGAGTACTAGATCTACAGTCATGCCAGTCAACAATCTGATGGCAACTTAGTGGATCAGTCCACCCAGGGAGCAAGGCCCCAGAAAGAGAAAAAGCAGTTGTCTTAGAGAAATTAATTTTTGCATTGGATGCTCTGCTATAGGTATCCAACCACTTGTACAGGCAGTCTAGATCAGATGGCTGTTGAAGAAAGACTAAGGCATCATCAGCATATGCAAGTACTTTCACTGGTGCAGGAGGAGGAAGAGGCACAGAAGTAGCAGAACTAGTGAAGAAATATCCTTTAAGATCAGTGTCTTGTAACAGAGAGCAGAGAAGTGGTTCAAAAGCCAGGTTAAATAGAACTGGTGACAGTGGATCCCCTTGACAAAGACCATGTCCTTGGTTTACAGGTGAAGAGATGAAACCATTGACATTGACCCTGATGGCTGTACCAAAGAACAAACCAATCAGACAAGTAACAAGAGTCTCTGGGAAACCAAAACAACAAAGAACAGTAGAAGGATAGGTAGGATGACTCTATCATATGCTTTCTCTTGGTCCAATAACAAGCCAATGGCAGTTGAATCAGATTGAACAGTATCATCCATCACTAACCAAGTCAACAAACCATTATCTGCAATGAAGCAACCATGTAAAAACCCAGTCTGGAATTGGTTCACTAGTGTCTGAGCAGCAGGAACAATACAACTATTGACAAGTCTAGTGAAGACTTTTGCATCTGTGTTGATAAGCAAAATGGGCCTCCAGTTAGCCAACAAAGAAAGATCACCTCTCTTTGGAAGAAGAGTCATACATGTGTCCTGCCAACTGAGAGGGAAAGTACCTAGAGTAAGAGCATCATTGTAGATTTTCACAACCATAGTGGCATATTCAGGGTGAGCAAAAACAAGCCTCAGAATCTCATAGGGTATGCCATCCATGCCTGGACTACTACATCATGGGGAGCAGAAGACACCTTCCAGAATCTCTTCCAGAGTGATATCAGCTACCAACTGTTTAGCAGTATTAGCAGATAGAATGCAGGAACTAGGAATAGAAGATAAGAGCTGCTCAGTGGCAGAAGCATCTACAGTCTCAGCAGAGTATAGTTTTGAGTAAAAACATTGAGCTGCAGCTGTCATTTCCTGAGGTTTGGAGCAAAGAGCACCAGATACTGGGTGTCTCAGGGCAGGGATGGTGGTCTGGGCCTGTCTAGTAGTCATTGTTCTTTTCAAGAAGCCAGCAGAGCATTCACCTTTTTCCCTCCAAATACAACCAGCTCAAAGGGTAGCCACATAGGCAATCTCATTCTGCAAAGCAGCAATCTGGGTTTCCACAGAGGAAAGAAGCAGAGACAAAGAAGCAGTAGAGCAATATTCTCTCAAAATTTGGTTGCAACAACTTTGTAATTTACATAGCTGTCATTGATGCCATGCTGCCTGTTTCTTTCCAAATTTCCTAGCTACATTCCAAACTTCTAACTTGGCTCTTTCCCACTGATCTTGTACAGAAAGATCTGACATGGTAGGAAGAAGGTGAGAAAGTGAGTCCATGAGTAGGTCACAAAAGTCTTTTTTCTGAGCTAAAAGTGGATTGGCATGCCACAAGCTTTTACCACAAGGTATAGCAGTAAGTGATAAAGTAACTGACAAAAGAGCATGATCAGTCCACTCTGAGTTAATAAAGTCTATGGTAGCAGAGTGAGTTGTAGGAGCTAAGGCAGTTGATACAAAGATAGCATCAATACTTGATGCAACATTTCCTCTACAAAAAGTGGGTGGTGGGTGGAGAGAAGAACAATGGTGACAATCAACAAAGTACCTATCCACAAAAGATGTCCACTGTAGTAGTGATTGTGAGTGAGTAGTAGGTAAAGAGTAGTTAAAATCCCCAGCAATAAGGATGCATGGGAGAGAAGTAGTATAGTCTATAAAGGACAGAAGCAAGAGAAGATTGTTGTAGAAATGTCTTTGTTCAGAAAGGCGTGTGGGTGCATAGAGTACCAACAGCTCAAATGATTCAAAGGCATTATTGCAATGAGTAATTGTAGCAGAGAGAACTCTACAATCAATAGTTGAGTAATTAGGAGAAAGAAGATCAGGAGAGAGAGAAATCAATCCACAATGAGAAGACCAGAGGCTATGAGAAGCTTGGAATTCCATGTGGAAGGTGTGTTGAAGGTCAGGAGAAGCATGTGTTTCTTGCAAAGCAAGTAGTTGAAAAGATTGTGTCCATAGAAATCAAATAAATTGTTGTTGTTTTTGTGTGTTATTTACCTTGGCCAGGCCTCTGCAATTGAGAGAGCCTAATTGAATATCATATGGTTGTACTCTATTCATTGATATCTAACAGGTTTTTGACAATTGCAGGGTGAATAACAAGAAAGAATGACAGGTGAAACAGGCAAAATGGATTGATTTGGAGTACTCTGTGAGTTCTCAGAGAGATCTAAACTACCACATACAGGATTATCCACAAGCATGGGCTCTTCTTCAAACTCAATAACTGCTGCACAAGAAGAAGAATCCAAAGGGTCTGCAACACTTATAGCAGTAGAAGGGGTGGCAACACTACCATCAATAACAGGATCAGCAGTGGATGTAGTAGAAGAAGTAGAAACAGTAGCAGCATCATGAGTAGCAGGAGTAGCAGGAGTAGCAGGAGCATCAGGAACATTTGGAACAACAGGAGTACTAACAGAAATGCTAGTATCAGCTGTAACAGTGGTATCAACTACAACTGTAGGTTTGTTCTTCTGAATTTTAGGCTTTTTATGGCCTAAGTCCTCTTTATTCTGAGGAAATTGGGCTGCAACATGACCTTCAGAATTACATCCAAAGCACAGACAATGAGAACAAATTGGACAGTCTTTACACAAGTGATCTGCTGCATAGCAGTATCAACAGAAACTAGGCATATCTTGCCAAGTAGCAAAAAAGGTACTGGTGCTGTCAAACCACTCCATCTGGTGGATTAGTGGCAAGAAGGAAGAAGCAGAAGCAGAAGAAGTAGAAAAGGAAATAAAAGCATATCCTTGGCCCATGAACCAGCTGCCATGTTCCTCAACATGCAGACCAAGTTCAAGAATCTGCCCATAGGGCCCAAGAGACTTTTCTAGTCCCAAATGGACATCATCAGCATCCTCAATAGGAAGATTCTTAAGTGCTAGCTTTGTTACTTTGCAGTTGCCAGGCAAAGCAGGGTATGCTTTCAGAGTGACCCCATCAACTATAAGGCCCTCTCTATTACAGATCTCTAAGCAGTGATCCTCTGACTTGAAGATGACTTCTACTAGAGTCTGAGATCCTTCTTTGTGGGTGGTTATTCCAAGACCCACTCCTACTGGAAAAACTTTTCTAGCCTCTCTATAGAAGGCTGCTGATGTCACCAACACCAAGGTGACATCAAAAAACACACAGGGGTGTTTGCTGGAAGCCTGTTTCCAGACTTGAGGGGTACATGTTGAGGTGCCATGAGTGGTGTTGGGGGCTGACAAAGGCACATATTTGTACTTGGCTGCTGCTGAGTACAAACAAAAAGGTATAGCATTATGCTGTTGTTTTGGTCCATGAGGGGTGTTGTGTGGGCTATTGGCACTACTTGGCAAGTCCAGATTTTTAGTGGGAAGAGCCATGTAAGCCAAGTCTCTCTATTGTTTGGCTACCTCTGAATTAGGACTACCACAGTACATCCCTGTTGTGTTCCAACTTCAATCCAAAGATTCTCTATGAATAAGTCAACACAAGTAGTGTGCTGTGACATTCAGAATACTCTATGAAAGCTTAAGTGCACACAAGTAACATAGTACATCTCTGTATCATCTCACTGATTGGTTGTAACTACAAATCACCTTCTAAAGCTCAGTGTACTATCAGACACTTAACAAGAGCCATCTTCATTAATAATTCTAACAGAACAATATTGACCTATCAGAGTCAATTGAGTAAAGACTCATAATAATTAATGGTTTCAATAATGAAGTGCTTATCCCAGGAACCAACCATAGGGTTGAATCTAATAATACTACAACTAAGTAAAACATATGAGCCAACCATAAGGTGGCAGTTATTAATACTACCATAAGGTAGAAGCCACCAAAGGATAAGCACCCACAAAAAGTATAAATAATGAACCTTTCTTTACTCAATAAAAATTATCTTTGTTCAGTCTTGTTAATCTTACCTGTCCAAACAATCTCACCTGGCTGCTGGACTAGTCTTGTGGTCATTGATTTTAAAACAGAATGGGACATACTCATTGGCACCAAAACACTAGATGCCATGGGAATCCTTCTACAAAGCACAGCCATTGGAAAAAGACTTAAGATGGATCCCACATACAAAGTGGCTACAGAATCAAGGGGTGATATCCCTATTGGTGTAGATGTACCAACAAAAGGTCTTGTGGTACAAAGGAAGATGTTAGTGTCTCAAGGATTACCAAAAGGGTACTTTACCCCACAATGAGACAATGAATTCAAGAAGTATGACACTATGTATCCAGATGTTGATAGAGAAAGCATTACAGCAAGACTCACCACTCATTGTGATGATCAAACAAACTACTACTAGATGCCATCTTTCCCTACAGAGCTGCACTGAGAGAATACCCCAGTGGATGTCCACCCCCTATGGCCTATGCTCCAATAGTTTCACCAATGAGGAAAAATGCACAATTAATTTTTATCACACAACACACACTCTCAGGGGCTGCCTATGACTCCATAGAAGAGTTTGTTAAAAAGTGCATTGAATATAGCATTGATGAGCCAAGCCAAGCACATGCCCAAGTCCCAATTTTCTCTGTAGTGTTAAGAATCAGAGGCAAAAGGGGTGCTTGGTAAAATAAAGGTATGTTTCTCAAAGATGCAAAGTGTGCATCTGCTCTCACTATTTATGCTATTCTACATTTTTACATATATAGAATTACTACAACAAGTTCTCCCAAAATAGGTGACCAGGTCTACCCATTTCCAACAGTAGAAAAACCAGGAACCACAGACAGAAGAGTCTTGTTTGATGACAGCTCTAACAGCTCAATTAACATGAAAAAGGTGGGACTCCAACTCCCTACACCAATAAAACGTGCTCTGTTTGTCAGAGATGCAAAGATCCTGACCTTACTGGATCTTGCATCATTTTTTATGGCTATACGCCTAGATCAGACTGTGAGAGATTACTGGACCTTTGATGGTGGCAGTGTTGGAAAGCTAAGGACAAAGTGTCTAGTCCAGGGAAACTCCAAATCTCCTGCTATAGCCCAAGCATTCCTACAACACGTACTGTCCAAAGCAGAAGGCATTGAAAAGAATCTTTTGATTTACATTGACAATATCTATCTGAAGTCTACTACTGGCAATGTCCTTGGCCACATACAAGACATTACAGAAATAACGCATTGTCTAGCAGATGCAAACTTACTCATCAACATGAAGAAGAGTGTCTTTTTTGGGAAAAGCTCTGTGGCTATGCTTGGAAGAGAGTGGGGTGTGCCTGATCACAGGATAAAACATCTACTTGCCCTGTAAATGCCAGTGACCATAAAGGGCATACAAAGGATGTGTGGTGGAATCAATGCCATTAGTGAGCACCTACCATGGTCTCAATCAATACTCCTTTCATTCTACGAAATGCTGGGGAAGAAGACCAGACTGAGCAAAAAAGACAAGGAGTCACTTGAACCCAACTGGGAAGCACTTATGCAGGCCCTCACAAACACCAAACATCTCTTTGTCCTCCCTAACAGGAGCTCCTTTGACTCTATGGGTAGATGCAGCTGAGTCAGGCATTGGTGCTGTTTTACTAACTCACCCTACACCTGACCAAGAGGATGTTGTCCCAGTGGCATACTATTCAAAAGCTTTTGATGGGGCCCAAGGAAGCAGACATCCAGGCTGGAGAGAAGCCTACGGAATGATGGCAGCAGTCAACCACTTCTATCCCTACTTGGATGGATGTGTCAACCTCATCATCAAAACAGATGCAACAACTGTACTTGGACTATTCACACACAAAACCAAACACTGCAAAGATGACCTCTCTAGATTCAGAGCTGAGTTGAGCAGTTTGGGTGTGCTTCAGCACATGGTAGTGGACAGATCTGAAGTGCAGTTGACAGCAGACTGGCTGTCTTGAGTCTTGGATAGATCAAGAACCCCAAAAAGTAAAACAACAAAAACTGCAAAGGATACCAAGGTCATAGGTGCTTTTAATTTTGAAGAGCCCTTAGAGCAGTATGACAGTATCAGTGGACTGGTATCATGGGATGACATCAAATATCCTGAAGAAGAAGATAATCCTGATTATGTACCTGAGTCAGAGACTGAAGAAAGTGACTGACACTGAAATGGAAGAAGGATACTGGCATGAAGGCGATGCAGAAGGAACAATGTCTTATCATACAGCAGCACTAAGTGATATCCAAAGTCCCTATGAGCTAGCCTTACAAGCCAAAGGTGACCATACCATCCAATGTTGGAAAAGCATGGTTGAACAACGTGAGTCATTAGACACTGAACCCATAACAGACCTGGAAGAAGTATAACACATGAAGATCAGCTATGACATACTCTAGATACAAGTCCCTACACACACAATAGGAACAATGGGCATCTGGGTACCAGTAGTTACCAGAAGTGTTGCAAGGAAGTGGATAAAGGACACACACAACAAAATGGCCCATCCAGGTATTACCAGAACATCCACCCATATCACAGAGAGATTATGGTGTGAAGGCCTACTGAACATCATGGAAAAATCAGTAAAGTCTTGCCACACCTGCCAAATGAGTACAGTGCAGCAAAAGATATACACTCCAATGAGAACTTCAATAACATCAGAAGCTCATGAACACATATACATTGATCTGCTATATGTAGGAGAGGATGAGGATCCAGAAGTGGATGCCCTAGTAGTTGTGGATTTGGCCAGTGGATACTATGAAGTATACCCCTTAGCCAACATTACCTCTGGAGTCATCATTGATGCACTGCAAGAGAATTGGTTTGCTTGCCATGGTGCACCAAGCAAATTAACCAGCAATAACAGACAACAATTTGTGTCAAGTGAATTCATGGATTTCTTAGACAAGAATGACATAAAGCACATCTGAGCTTCTGCCATGCACCCACAGTCCAAGCTTGCTGAAATATCAGTAAAGTTGTTTAAAGACAAACTGAGAAAACTTAAGCTGGAAAATCTAGAAGTGGTAGGGTGGACCTATCACATACCGTGCATCATTGCCTCACATGCTCACAAAATTTCAGCTGCCTTGGGTTGTGCCCCATATAAAAGATTCTACCCCACTGCCTCAATAGAGCGATCACAACATGGTTTGCTGGAACACAAAAATGAAGATCATAGCTCAGAAGTGCTCGAATCTAGGCTGATAGCTTCAACAACAGAGCAGCGCAGCATGACTAGAAGAAAGGCATTAGAGAGAGTCAACAGAGGCATAAGCCCTAGGTGGTTTGAGCCTGGTGAGTGGGTGTTAGTGAAAGTACTGCCAAAAGCATCAAGCATAGCAAAACAGTGGGAGAGAAGATCCGGGCTGTTTAGAGTCATTTCAAGACACAAAACAGTATACTCTCTGTGTGATAGGGATGGCATGCCATTGGCAAGAAACTACCATGGTGATAGATTGATGCTGTACCACTGGGATGAAGAAGAAGAGATAAACCCAAGAAGCTCACCACCACCGGATCAAGAAGATGAAGCAGAGGCTACACCAGAACAAGCAGCACAACTACCATTAGAACTTGAATCTGATCCCTTACAAGAGCAAGGGGATTATCATCGGGAAGAAGATAACCAAACACCTGATGAGTCCAAAGAAGAAGAGCAGCAAAAAGAGCAGCAAGAAAAACAAGAAGCATGGCAAGATGTAGTGGAGGGAGATCCTGAGTCAGAACCAGGTGTGATAGAAGAGATAAAACAGGTGCGAGAAGAAATATGCCTTGAAGAACCAGAAGTGGTACTGCCTACAATGGAAAACCAAACTTTGGGAACCAGCCAGTATGGCAGGAAGAGAAAAGCAACACTAAGGTAGGAGACATGGCAGGAGCAGAACAACACATCCCTGCCAGATGATAAAGCAGTTGTGAGTCCACCGCTCTGGCCAACCAGAAGAATGTGTTTGCTGGAAGATGAAGAATACATAGATCAAGAGTAACTATGCATACGCCCTGAAGTATATTGAAAATAAGGGGCTCAACCACCTATTCTTGTAGAACCTATTATAGTCATTCCATATATGTAAAATGTAGATTAGCATAAATAGTGAAAAGAGATGCACCCTTTGCATTTTTGAGAAATATATCTTATTATTCCAAACAGTATGCTTTTTGCTTAAGGATTTCGAACACTATGTTTATTAGAAGATAAATCATAGGACAATGGAAAAGACATGCTGCTTATCAAGAGATTACTGACGATCTCAATCTCCCAAAGAGCACAGTGGGCAGACTCGTTCTATTGTATAAAAAACAAAGGCATAATTCGACCCAAAATGCATACAGGAAGACCTGAAAAAGTGTCATCTACTTCAAAACTGGCTATCGTCTTGTCTATTCATATAAACCCTATACAAATAACTGCATATCATTTGAGAAATATGAATGGTGCAGATATGAATGTTTGCTGTAGCACATCTCTAAAATACATGAATGAGCTCGGGTTTTTTTTCATGCTCACCATCAAAACAACCTGGAATGACACTTACTCACAAGCATACCAATACGAAGCATCCTGAACAATGCTTGTGTAGTGAATGGGAGAAGATCCCAAGTGAATTTCTGGAAATTTTAGTTGATAGTATGCCAAGGAGGTGCTCCGCTGTGATGAAGAATAAAATCTTTGCTACAAAATACTAAGCAATATTTTTATAATAAAAAATGTAGACAATTATCTAAAGAACAACTATTATAAATTTTGTGTTGTTTTATGAACATTTTATTATGAACATTTTATTATGAACATTTTATTATGAACATCTTAGACTGATAGATATGCCTTTATCTTTCAAAACAATTGACTTTTTGTTTAGTCACTTATTACTTGGGACTGTATATGTGCATAGAAAACTCACGGGATTCACAGTTTTCATTGATAGAGATACAAGCTTTATGCCTTGGCACAACTTCTTGGTTTTCAAATCACGGATTGAATCAATGGCATGTGGAAACCAGTTATAAAGCAGAAATAGTATTAAAAGAGAAAGGTCAACCCATCTTTTATCTTTTCTTTATGGAACGTGCTCTGAAGATGATAGCAGTGAAGAACTGAATCACTTGTATTGAATAGAAGCCAAGTTATCTCTATCAGGACATACATTTTCAACAGTCAATTGTGAAATGTTTGCAAGATACCTCGAGGAGAGAGTCATAGTTACCCCAGTGTTGTGCAGTTCAAAGTATTTTTATTTGTGGGTGTTGATTGCTATTTGCGCATTGGGCATATCAGCCACCCTATGAGAACTTTTGGAAAAAAATAAGAATAAACAAATAAACACTTCAAATACGAAAGTGAAAAAAAGAATGCAAATGAATGGGAAACAGAAAGAAAAGAGAATATAAAACCTCGAAATGAGGGAAAAATGATGAAAAATGAGTGGAAATGATGGTAAAATGAGAATTATGAATAGACATTCAAAAAGCCATAAAGTCAGCAAGGAAACCAGGACACCAAAAAGATAACCGTCATCCTGTGGCGATTCGAAATCCAACAAGGGATACTTAGAGCAACTCGGACAATCCTGAGGACACAAATACAGCAACTATACTAGCAGCTTCTGGCTTCGGTAAATGGGTTAAGAATGGGTGGTAGAGGAGAGATCGGAGGAGGTGAGGATACAGCGTCTGTTGCTGAAGGAGTCTTTGCACTCTATGGCGGCGTTGGCATTCCTGCTCAACACACCCATCAGCAGCCTCAATGAGCAAGCTACCAGCTGATGGCTCTACCTTAAAGTCTTGAGTAGACGTGGCTCAATCAATGGCTTGCAGCAGTATTAACAAACTGGGCCAAAGATCTCACCATTTAACAAAAGACTTAACCGTGCGCAGCAGAAGATTTAGACAATAGTCAATTGGATGAATGTCTTGTGGTGGTGCAGGAACTAGGAAGAACAAGAAAGTGGAGCATTCATGGTCAACAAATGTACAAGTGAGAAAGTGGTCCCAATTGGCAGATGGGTGGCCACATTGGCAAGGAACTGAAGGTGTTGGTGGTAACCAAGCAATCCTCCATTTTAGTAGACGATGTCTTTCTTTGCACGTGCACGGTAGTAGAAGAATTGGATCCCAAACAGGTCTACATAGTCCACGGGCTACCGTCACCAGCAGATTCTTGCCACGTACTAGACTAGTAATTTCACTTTGAAGACGTTCAAGATAACCTACTTTTAATGGATATTTAGGAGGGTTGTGAGCCCGTCCTATTCTTTGAGCATTTTGCCAGAGTACATTGCCACATAGCTTAATCCATCTGGCTTTACTCTGGGGTGCTTCAAGCTGCGGGACAAGGCACCAAAGGAGGGTGTCTTCAGGAAGGGTAGCTGCGTGCTTAACAAATTTGGCTTGCAGATAAAGGAAACGAGAGTATATGTTAGGGAGGGCAGCTAATTGGGCAACCTGGATCGTTCCAAACCTAGCAGTAGCAGATCTAGCAAGACAAAGTCTCAGACAAGCAGACTGACAGATTTGTAGTGGGCAGATGCCTAGTCTATTGACATTACAAATAGCCAACCCATACTCAAGGATAGGCCAAACAAAAACAGTATACGCTCTTAGGGCTGCTGTAATCCCAAAGCCATACATGTTTACACCCATTCCTCTCAGCTTTTGCATTACTGCAATTGCCTTGACTTGTGAGTGTGAGAAAAGTGCGTCTTGGTTAATACCTTGACGTGAAAAGGGGATACCAAGGTACTTGAAAGTATTACAGGTTGGAAGCTTGTTGCCATAGAGGTAAAATGGCACATTGGCCGGGGCATTGAGTACTTCACATTTGGAGGGACTCCATTTGTAACCAAGGAGGGTCGAGTGAATTTCGGCAAGTGCCAGCATTCGATGTATATCTTCTGGGCAGCCCATAAGAGCCACATCATCAGCATACAACAAACAATTCACAGGAGCCCAAGTAACAGTGACATGAGACGGACTGTAAGAGGAATCTGACAACTCAGAAGAGTCATCCAAAACTGTAGAAGTAGGAAAAGGATTGTGAAGGGAATTCTGTAACTTGTCAAGCAATGCGTGAACAGTTGCCTGTGGGGAAGCAAAAGAGAAAGGATTTCGAGCACAGAGATTAATGGACCGTCCCAGGTAGGTGGGTGCATACCAACCAGTATTGGGGATACCAAAGCAAACCTCAAGAAACATGGAAGAGTATCAATGAAAATAGAATAAAGGAATAGAGAAAGAATACTACCCTGTAAGACTCCTCGTTTAGGTGCAATGTCCTGGGATGCTACATTTTTCAGAATCACATTCACCACAATGTCATCAAACAAATTCTGTAGTAGCAAGAGCAACGGCTGAGACACGAAGGGCATCAGCGACTCCCATATGACAGAGCGTTCCACACTATCATATGCAGCTTTAATATCTAGGAAGACAACAACTGGAGGTTTTGGATCTTGCTCTCCTGATCCTTGGGCAGCGTACAACCCCATAAGTTTGTGGAGACAGAGGGCCTGGTCTCCCAGTGTTGTACAGTGGCTCCTAACAAAACAATGGTATTTTCAAAATCAGACCATAATTTTATCCTTAATTTTTTTTTATTATACATTCTTCATTTATTGCTTTTCCACTCTAATGTCTACCTCATATAACACCACCAAACAACCCATGAGACCTCTCGGGAACAGAAAGAAGAATATCAATGACTTCACCCAATGTCTCATTGCTCACGAGGCCACCATAAATGGGACCAGCCAGGCTGCCATTTTTGCTAGGTTTGGAGTTAGTCAACAGTCTGTTTCCCTCATCGTAAAGAGATATAAGGAAACTGGCTGTTTCAAGGCCAAGAAGAGCACTGGGCACAAGCCCATTCTTAATGAGAGGGACGAGAGAGAGGTCAGTTGCGAAGTGGGAAGGGATTCATTTCAGACAATGAATCAGCTTCACAAGCAGATGACCACCAAAGTGTCCAGGAGCACCTTCTCAAAAATGATGAAGAAGCTTGGCCTGTTTTCTTGCAGGGTGGTCAAGAAACCTTCTCTCAGCATCAAACACAAGAAGTTGAGGTTTGCTTGGGCTAAGGCCCATCTCCACTGGACTGAAAACGACTGGAAGACAGTCATCTGGTCTGATGAGTCCAGATACCAGTTGGTCACCACCAACAACCATACCAGGGTGGTGCAAAAAGTTAATGAGGGACTGCTCCCAAAGAACGTCAATCCCACTATGAAGTTTGGAGGTGGCAGCGTGATGGTGTGGGGATCTTTCTCTGGTGAAGGTGTTGGGAGATTGGCGCCTGTGAAGGGCAGTATAGACAGTAGAAGATACATTGATATCTTGAAGGAGAATTACTGCCCTGAGCTGGCTTGACTCAAGGCACTGAATCCAGAGGTGGATTATGTTCTTCAAGAGGACAATGCCAGCCGCCACAAGAGTAGAGAGTCCAGGTTGTGGAAGGAAAATAAGAGCATTGCCACTATGGAGGGGTGGCCCTCACAAAGCCCCAACCTGAACCCAATAGAGCATCTTTGGGAGGTGCTTGACAGAGCAATAAGAAAGAGGATGACCCCAGCAAGCTCCCTTCAGGATTTGGAGGTGCTTCTGTTGGAAGAATGGGAGAATATTCCTAAGGACACCACAGACACCCTCATTGCCAGCATGGGGCGGAGATGTAGGGCTGTCATTGAGGCCAAGGGTGGAAGCACCAAATATTAAGGTTTTCCACCCAATAAACTTTTATTTATTATTCTGTTGACCTTCTTTATACTTCATCCAATTTACAAGTCTCTACTGTGTGTTTAATGTATGTTTTTATTACAAAGAATAAGTATTTCCTATTGCAGAATTATACCGGGGTATGAAAAAAAACCATTGTTTTGTTAGGAGCCACTGTATAACTAATTATTCAAATGAAGGTACTTCTGCTGTGGAAAACCAGAATGTCAATGGCCTAATCCCATTTCTTAGAATGAAGCTTTTGATCTTTATTGATCAACAACAATCAGACAAACATCTAGCTAGTATCTGACCCACTAAAACATCAAAAAAAGAATCCGGTGTAGTTATCGCTGCACTAAACTAAGATACACATAAGTCTTTTTTGAACCATACTACATTTCTACACTATATTTTCCTCCAAAGATGCACCAACACTTTATGAAAATACCCTTTTTCAAACACATCAGCCAATCATAAAAATAGTGTTATTGTATTGTCCGTGTATTTACTTTTATATCCCAGAAATCTTTAGATGTATAGGTTTCCAAACAATAAAATTCTTTCTCAAAGAAAATCATATCTCTTCTTAGCAATACTGTTGAATAGATCTATTGTTGGGAGGGTTTAAGACTATCACTCGATCATAGACTAGCCCACCATAACAGTATCCTATTTTTGTCTTTTAGCTCAAGTGGCCTTTTCTTGTTCCTTTCTACCATTACAATAACAACGGCCAAAGAGAACTATTGGTAGTATTTCATGTAGTGATTTCTATTCTAATTATTCCAATTCCTTATCTTATTCCCCCCCCCCAAAAAAAAAAAAAGAAAAGGTACAGAGAAAACGTTAGAATGACTAAAACTGGCTTATTTATTACCAGTTTTATTTTTTATTTTGTTTTTCCCATTCTTCCTACTCACTCTGCTGAATAATGGTAATGCTAAACAATAAGAATCACATGTCAAACAGAGAAACACGTACTTTAAATCTTCTTCTTTAAAAGGAGACAACTGTCATTCTCATCTGCATGCAATATCTTCTCCCTGGACAGTTTTAATTTCTGCTTTGTGTTAAGAATACCACCAGCCTTCAAAAGCATCCCATCCAAGTCACATTGATCTTTAGTGTGCCCTAGTTGTATTTTTTTTATTCTCCTTTGGCCCAGATCCCTTGTGGAGTGCAATGTGCGTCATACTGTTACAGACAAAATAGTTATATTCTACTGTTGATAAAATAGATTACCCTTGTTATTTTTCTAATTATATTCAGGAGAAATAGAATGGAACTATTTTGTCATTGTACAGATGAATTGGAAGTAAGGTTTATTTCTTATTTATTCCTAAGAGAGGAATAGTCTTTAGATTTCTGTGCCACTGCGAGACAGGGAGTATTAATAGAAAGAGCCATTTTCATGAAGAGTGCAGGCATCCCAGTAGCAGTAATAGCCATACAAATTACAATAGGGAAAATAGGCGACTCGGTAAAAAGATCAAAGGTAGGAGGATGTTGAATGCCTGATGAGATAATAAATATATAAATCGTAAATATATAAATCGTAAATCGTAAAAACATATATACATTTATACCTACATAACATAAATAATAAAACAAGGAGACATTCTGTCCGAGAAGTTGATGTTTGTTTTGTTGCTGTTATTTACATGTTCTTGTTCTTTACAATAAGAATAAATGAGAAAAACAGCCAATAATAGATCTTTCTGCATCCACCCACTTACGTCAAACCGACTCGTGTTGAAAAGATCCGCCGTTTTTATTTTATTTTATTTAGTTCTCGTGTCTTTTTTTTTTATATTTATATTTATTATTATTTCAATCTAAACTTTTTTTTTTACTTCTTTTTTACTTTTCTATTATGTGGAGACGAGCAGCACACTCAAAGAAGATATTTGCAGTTGCTGCCACCACAGCCACTCTTGGATGCGGGTCTACTTATTACTATTATGAAAAACAATCCAATCATGCTAGAGGAAAGACTCTTTATTACTCCACACTAAAGCAGCAAGAGACTGGGGCATCCCTTGGAAAGTCAGTGTTGAGCGCCCTTTCTTCTCGTAATACAGCATTTGCCGATGCTTTGGACAAGCGACAGGGGTTAGAGACATTAGCAGACCAGTGGCAGACACCCTCCCGCACAGAGATGCTCAATCGACTCAAGGGACTGAGCAAAGATGGAAGCAAGACAGAGAAGCAAGAGTATGATTTGTTGGTGGTAGGTGGTGGTGCTACTGGTACGGGTATTGCTGTGGATGCTGCCACACGTGGATTGAACGTGGCCTTGGTGGAACGCGATGATTTTGCTTCTGGTGAGTTTAGTGAGGGCTAGAGTGGACCGTCTGTGATGGAGGAGAATGGTAGAATGGTAGAATGGTAGAATGGTAGAATGGTAGAATGGTAGAATGGTAGAATGGTAGAATAGTAGTAGAAAAGAAAAGAGAAGGCTTAGAGTGTGTTGTTCTGCAGGTACTTCTTCACGGTCTACTAAATTGGTGCATGGTGGTGTTCGTTACCTCCAGAAGGCCATTATGGAGTTGGACTATGAGCAATATAAGTTGGTAGTAGAGGCTCTTCATGAACGTAAAATATTCTTGGACATTGCACCTTATCTTGCTGATCAATTGCCTATTATGCTTCCAGTCTACCAGTAAGTTGCCTCTATTGTTTCCTCTTCTAGGGAGATGAGGAATAGAGTGTATGGAGTGGGCTTCTCTTGATATACTACCCACTGCACCTGTATTCTTCAGAAGAATGACCGGGACTAACTTCTATTTTTTCATCTTTGTATTGAATCTGATAACTCTCGCCGCTGTTTTGATTGTTGTGTAATGCTTCAGATGGTGGCAAGTTCCTTATTACTGGGTGGGCTGCAAGATGTATGATCTCTTTGCTGGTCGTGAGGCACTGGAGAGCAGCTACTTCCTGACCCGTTCAAAGGCACTTGAGGCATTCCCCATGCTGAAGAAGGATCGTCTGGTGGGTGCATTGGTGTATTATGACGGTAAGCATCCAATAGAATAGAGTTCTGTACTCTGCCATGTTGCTTATGGAATGGGGATGGGGTGCGTTTCTATCTTGTAGGCCAGCACAATGATGCACGAATGAATGTAGCCCTGGCATTGACTGCTGCCTACCATGGCGCCACAGTTGCTAATCACTGCGAGGTGATAAGTCTTACTAAGAATGAGCAAGGCAATGTAAATGGTGCAAAGCTCAGAGATACACTGACAGGAGATGAGTGGGAGGTGCAGGCCAAGGTAGGCAGAATAATACAGGGATGAGTCTTTGTTCTTACAGTATACTCTTTAGGGTGTTATCAATGCAACAGGGCCTTTTACAGATGGATTAAGAAAGATGGATAATAAGGAAAACACAGAGATTGTTGCTCCTTCTGCTGGTGTGCACATTATTCTTCCCAACTACTACAGTCCTCGTAACATGGGTCTGTTGGATCCTGCTACAAGTGATGGTCGAGTCATCTTCTTTTTGCCATGGCAGGGAAATACCATTGCAGGAACCACAGGTAAAGAGGATGAAGAAGAAAGAGAGAAATAGGGCTATTTTAGTGCTATTATTTATCCATGGCATTTACTCACTCTTTTACTCTTTTACTTTTCTACTCTACTGTTTTTATATATATATGTGTATGTATGTATGTATGTTTGTGTATGTATGTATGTATGCACGGGGTTCCTTCCTTAGACTCTCCTACAGATGTCACCCAGAATCCTCTGCCAAAAGAAGATGAAATCAAATGGATTCTTGATGAAGTCTCTCACTACCTGAGTACAGATGTCAAGGTACGCCGTAGTGATGTCCTTGCCGCATGGTCTGGTATTCGTCCTCTTGTACGTGATCCCCATGCCAAAAACACAGAATCCTTGGTGCGCAACCATATGATCAATGTCAGTGATAATCATCTGATTACTATTGCAGGTGGCAAATGGACCACTTACCGTGCTATGGCCATGGAAACAGTTGACCGTGCCATTGAAGTATTTGGTCTTAAACCTACAGGTCCTTGCATTACAGAAACAGTGATGTTGTTGGGTAGCAAGGAATACACAAAGACCATGTTCATTCGTCTTGTCCAGGAATTCGGCATGGACACAGAGGTCGCTAGTCATTTGGCCAACAGCTACGGTGATCGTTCCTGGAACATTGGCCATAAAATTGAGGATCCTACTTCCATGAGTTGGCCTGTTTATGGTAAACGTATCTCACCCAATTACCCTTACATTGAGGCTGAGGTCCGCTATGCTGCACGACAAGAGTACGCTGCCACTGCTGTGGATGTATTGGCACGACGCACACGATTGGCCTTTTTGAATGCAGAGGCTGCCTACCAGTCCCTTCCTCGAGTCATTGAGATTTTGTCTGAAGAACTTAACTGGGATCAAGACAGACAGAAGGAGGAGTACCTAAGCACAGTTGCCTTTTTAAAAACAATGGGTCTTGGTGACAAGATTGAGACAGCACACTCTTAGTGATCTTTTATGTCTCTTGATGTTTAAAACACTATTCTATTCCGTTTCATCTGTTAGATTCACTTGATTTTTACTGTAAATTATCTAAACACACACCTACACACACTTGTGTGCTTGTTCCTGGCCAATCATAGAAGCCCTTTATGTCTTTCCTATGCCCACCATAGTATTGCCTTCCTGGGAAAATAGTGACTGCTCAATACCTCATCAACACGCATCCTTTCTTGCACTGTTAGCTTGCACTGTTTTGTTTCTTTCCTATAGACTAATTCTTTCCATAGCCCTCTAGATATCCTCATTATGGATTTATTGGGTCATTATGGTTCTAGTGATGAGGAAAGTGGTGATATTCAATACAAGCAGCCAGTGTCTCTGTCCATGATAAGTATTAATGCAGCACCCGACACTGGTTTTCATGTAAGCAAAAGAAAAGAAAAGAGAAAGGACAATCTATCGACCCATAAAGCAAAGAGAGAGAGAGAGAAAGAGAGAGAAAGAGAGAGAACACTTTTATATATTAATACTCGATGCTTCTCAAGGACGCCGACCCAACTGCACTGTATACTGCACCCACAGCCACCGAACTCACTGTCAACGTTCCTTACCATGACATGATGAGACCCACTCTTGGCCCAGAAAACCCCTTTTCAGAACGTAAACTAGCCACACAGAATATCATCACTGGTCATGTCCAGCAGGAGGCTATCTCTGAAATGGACTTTCGCACACAACACCGTACCTTTGAGAGTTATGGCTATGCACGCGACCCTTCTATCAACAGCGCCAATCTTGTAGGACATACTGGACAGGGCATGTTAGGGACTGGCTATGTGGGTAATTTGGCAGCAGCAGCAGAACTGGGAGGAGCCACAGTATTCGATCGTCTCCCTAAACACCAGCGACCCAACAAAGACCTGCGCAAACGAAGAGAGAGAAAAGGAGATTCGAGTGTATTGGAGGGCGACAATGCCTACAAGGGACCATGGGCCGGGTATGAGGGAGATGGTATTGGTGAGCCCAGTGGTTTGGAGCCAGAGTTGCAGGAAGAAGTACAGATGGCCATGCACCCTACAAAGACAACCAATAAATTGGTGGTGCATGTGGCAGGAACAGAAACAACTGTGTTCCATGGAGAGTCTGAGCATGATTATCTGGGACGAACATACATGGCAGTGCCTCAGGATGTGGATGTGAATCTCTTGGGAGAACCAGGCACGCAAGATTGCTTTATTCCGAAGCGCTGTATTCATACTTGGGAGGGACATGCCAAGGGTGTATCTGCCATTCGCTTTTTGCCTAAATCTGCTCATATTCTGTTGAGTGCGGGTATGGACAATAAGCTAAAGGTGAGTTGAAGGAGGTGGTATAGAGTAGTGTGTGTAGAGTAGTGTGTCTTTATCTACTCTTTACTCATTCTTTCTTTGTTGATAAGATATGGGATGTTTACCACGATAGAAGCCTATTACGTACAATGACTGGACACACCAAGGCCGTGCGTGACATTGCCTTTAGTAACGATGGTACACGATTCTTGAGTTCTAGTTACGATCGCTACGTTAAGCTATGGGATACAGAAACAGGTAATACACCCACAGATTATCCTAGTTCTAATACGCCCTGTTAGGCCAATGCATTCGGTCTTTCTCTACTGGCAAGGTGCCTTATTGTGTGACCTTTAATCCAGAAGAAGACAAACAGCATGTCTTCTTGGCAGGTTGTTCAGACAAGAAAATTGTCCAGTTTGATATCAACACTGGTGAAATCACACAAGAGTATGATCAGCATTTGGGAGCAGTCAACAGTATTACCTTTGTAGATGAGAACCGTCGTTTTATTACTACTTCTGATGACAAGACTATGCGTGCATGGGAGTTTGATATTCCTGTGGTTATCAAGTACATTGCTGAGCCTGACATGTATTCTATGCCTGCAGTTACTCTGTCACCCAACAGTAAGTCTCACCTTCTTCCTACAAGCATAAGAGATAACTCATTGGCTATGGTCCATAGAGAAATGGCTTGCATGTCAGTCACTGGACAATCAGATTGTAGTGTATGGGGCTAGAGATCGATTCAGAATCAATCGTAAGAAGCGGTTTGCAGGCCATTTGATTGCAGGCTATGCTTGTAAGCCAGGATTCTCTGCTGATGGACGGTTCGTCAGCAGTGGTGACTCAAATGGCAATGTATGGGTGTGGGATTGGAAGACATGTAAAATCCTCAAGAAGTTCAAGGCCCATGATAAGGTGGTAATGAACACAGAGTGGCATCCTCATGAGAGTTCCAAAATGGCCACTTGTTCATGGGATGGAAAAATCAAATACTGGGATTAAAGATATCAATAAGAAAAGAAAAAAAAAGAATAGAAAAGGGGACATTTTAAAACCAACAGAATGAAAAAAATGTGTCTTATCCAAGGATCATCTTTAGCTCTATCATTTTTGGAGTGAGTGGATATAGGCAGCTATTACACACATGTCTAGTTTATTCTTTTTCTTCTTGCTCAGACACAAATCGGTTGTTCTTTAATGCCAACTGTCCATGTTCTAGAAAGGCAGGCCATTCAGAGTCTCCCTTGAGTTCCATGTGCTGAGTCTGCTCCCATAGTGCTGTTAATTTGCCATCCTCCTTCAAGTATCGGTGAGAGACTGACTCCAATGCCTCACGAAGAGACACAATGGATGTCTTGAGAATGTCCTTTTCATCCACGCTTCTTAGTCGTTTAGGTCGTGTAAGATGTTCTTTGTCAGTGGCCAGTGTGAGTTGATATGCCTTTGAACGGTGAAGAAGGGCGTCTTGGACAGCACGGACAGCCTTTTCACTATCAAATCCAGTCAATGCTACCACAGGGCGCCACAAGTCTTTTCTCAATCGAATAGGGCGTGCTAGGTTTAATTGACTAAGAGACTTGCTCTGTTGTTGTTGTTGTTGTTGTATTTGGTGGTGGTGGTGGTAGGGGTGTATATAGATAGATACGCATAGACAGCGGCTGTTATTATTACTGTAGTGCTATTTCCAACCTATCAAAAGGAAAAAGAAGAAGAGTCTTGTACCTTCATATTTGGCCGTGTGCTCACAAGCACTTGGTTCGACTGAATATGACGGAAAAGATAAACGCTATGTGTAGACATGACAGGGCCGAAGAGAAGGAAAGAGAGAGTCACCCGAAAAATAATAAAAATAACAGGCAGGCAGACAGGCAACGTCACTTTGAAACACCGACATACACTTTGCAATAAATCTAAGAGAGAAAGATGGGAGACAAAAAAGTGAGTTTTGTCTTTGGTATTACAACAGACACACCTACACTTGACTGCTGTGAGAAGAAAGTACTAGGAAAAGGACAAACTAGTAGAACAATAGGATAGAATGCAGCCATTAAATGACTATAGAGTGACTATAGAGTGACTATAGAATTACAATTACAATTACAATTACAATTACAATTACAGAATCCTAATGATAACGATAATGATAACAATGATAACAATAATGATAACAATGATAACAATAATGATAACAATGATAACAATAATGATAACAATGATAACAATAATGATAACAATGATAACAATAATGATAACAATGATAGAAGGACAAAATACTACTATTCGATAGATAGATAAATAAATAAATAAAACCAGACATGGATTCCTACATTATCACTCAGCAACAAAATACGTCTGAACACCCTTATTGACCCGCTCATAGAGCGCCATTTCTCTTTCATGCCTCATATCCCTTAGTTGACTCTCCAGCTGCTTCTTCTCGGCTGCTTCTTTCTCCAAGGCACGCTGATGATCCAGTCGCATTGTATTCACCATTTGACGGAACTCCTTCCGCAGTGTAGTAGTAGTAGGAGTATCTGCATCAGCATATCCCAACCTACGAATCTGTTCCTCTGCAATCACCGCCTCCAACTGCTCCACATGTCGTGTCAGATCATCCACACGTCTCTGATACTTCATTTTGGTCGACTCAAATTCCATAGCTGAACCCGTCAAACGATCATACTCCTTGAGAATTCCCTCAAAGTTGGCTTCCATAGACGCACTTTGAGTCATCCAGTCTGCTTCCCGTGCTGAGAATGCCATCTGGACGTCATGCAGAACACCTTCTCTAACTTGTCCTGATCCTTGATTCTTCAAAGACCGTATCTCTTCTTCCAACTGACTAATCTTGAGATCACGCAGATCCAATGTCTTCATCTTCTGACGCACAAACTCCTCAAGATCAATCACAATGGCTGTCTTGCTGTCCTTTTCACTCGTCACTTGTTCAAGTGTGCGTGTTGTTTGATTGTAGAGGGCATTGAGTTCTTGCAATTGTGCCTCGTAGTCCTGGGACTGTTCTTCCAGCTGCTGCTCATACTTGGCCTTGTAACTCTCACTTCCTTGTTGCATAATCTGCATAACAGTTGTGCGTTTCATCGTACGCTCCCATCGCTCCTTCTCTGCCTTCAGAGTCATCACTTGATCGCGATACCCACCCAGCTCTTCCTTCAACTCTTCCTCACGACTCGTAGAATGATTGGCACGTTCTCCTATCTTGCTTGCCTCCATCTCAAGATCACTCACTGTTCTCTTTAGATTCTTGGTCTCCTTTCTAGCCTCATCCAACATATAGGCCATCCGCTCCTTTTCTGTCTCTAGCCATTTCACTTTGCTCTCCATGGCTTCCTGGTCAGCGCGTGAGGAGGATGTCTGGTCCAATGTCAATGCACGGTAATGAGCTTCTGCTGTCTCCTTTTTATCCTGCATAACACGCAACTGGATCTCCAACTTCTTCTCTGATCTTTCTTGGATCTCATGTTGGTGTCGGGAGGTTTCTAGATTCTGCTCCAGGCTACGAGTGATGGCCTTGAATACATTCAGTTGGTTTCCTATCTCTCCGATTAACTTGAGGCTGGTTGGATCTATGGATTCCGTCTGAACTCCTGTGAGTTGAATTTGTTCTTGTAGGAAGTGGGCACTGGTGGATGCCTCTGGGTGGGACTCAATGCCCTTGTGTTGGCTGACAATGGTATCGAGGAGTGCTACTGTCTGTTCCTGTCCCAGTTTTAATTCTTCTGTAGGATACTGTTTTGTTTTTGTAGTGGTATCTGAGGAAAGGGTGGTTGGTCGGTCGGCTTCGTTGCTCACAAGTAGCTTTTGATCTTCAAGGCGTTGAACGCCTGCGTTCAATACACCTGCTGTGTGTTCTAATATCCTACGCTGGAGTTCCAGCTGTTGCTTCTCCAGTTGATGCCACTGTGAAGACAGTTGCTCTACTTTATTATCTGTCGTTAGCATCTGTTCATAGGCACCATGTTCTTTGATATCAAGAGAAGCCAATGACCAGGCTGTCTGTTTAATTTTGGATTCCAATGAGAATCGATGTGTGGTGCTAGACAGTTGATCCAGTGTCTGTTGAAGTTGCTATAATGATGAAGAAGCGATGAACCACGGATGTGAGCTGTCTGTTGATTGGGCATTCATCTCTCTAGTTTACTCACTTGTTGAAGAGTGTCCAATTGTTCAAAGGAAAGGATTTGAAAGTGTTGGGCATCTAAGCTTGCCTGGGATATCAATAGTTGCAGTAGTAAGTCATCAGCTGAGTCTGTGGGTTGTGTCTGTGGTAAATGTGCTGCCTGAGTGGGTTGGAGTTTCCATAGTTGAGCTAATACTTGAGAAAGGCTTTGACGGTCTGATAGGTCGGTTTGGTTTTGGTAGAGAGAGTCATCGTGCTGTTCAAAGGATACATCTGCAGGAGGATGTGGCAATTGGGTGACTATCATTTTACACGCAGAGAAGAATAGATAAGTAAGCAAATTAACCGATATATTAACATGTCAACAAGTAAATCAACACGCGTGTACATCGACACATGCACATAAACACTTGCATGCCTCTCCAGACATACACCCACATAGATAGACAGATGGGTAGATATTTGCACACCCATCGACCCATATATCCATACATAGAGATGTACAGATCTATATGTACCCACAAATCCACATCCAAACACATCTCTCTTGGTCAACATACATACTACACTCTCACTAATGCCTTACATTGTGGTTTATCTATAGTTCTTACGGAGGCCTGCGAGTCTCTAATACGAAAGGGAGAGCGGGCAGGAACATAAGGCGAGTGGCTAGCCAAGGAAGGTGTCCGTGATGGGAGAATTCCTCTGCTATTGCTGTTACCATTATGGCTAGGGTGGCTAGGGTGGCTATGAGTACTTGCACTATTATGATGATGATGACTAGGGTGGCTCCCGTTCTTCCGTGGGCTGGGATCATTTTCTATAGACACACTGGGGCTCTCAGCCACGGTAGGTGTATATGCTTTTTGATAATTGGGAAGAAAATGCCCCTGAGTATGGTTCTGGTGGTGGTTTTGATTGGGAGTTGGACTATAGTTTTGACTATAGTTTTGGGCATGGTTCTGGTTGGGAGTTGGACTGTAGTTCTGATTATAGTTTTGGCTGTAGTTTTGGCTATAGTTTTGACCTTGGTTGTAGTTGTGTTTGTGGTTCTGACTATGGTTCTGACTGTGGTTCTGACTGTGGTTCTGACTATAGTTTTGGCCGTACCCATGTCCCTGAGCAGATGAACTCAATACTTCATGAGAGTATCCTTGTTGACGGATATAGGTGTGACTTGCTGACCTGTCATTACTACTCGACTGTATAAAGTATAAATTCTGTCATGTCCAACCTATACGCACTCCCCTATCCCTACAACTTTACCGTATTCATCACCCAATGAGCAAGATGAGTTTGTACACAATTTCTTCTCTTTTTCCTATTTCTGAAAACGGAACTGCAAATATACAAACAAAAAGAGTGGTGCTGATCCTCAAAACGTGTAAATACGTAAATGCACGGAACACAATTATTGCAATTTGCTCACAATGGAATGTTAGCTCCACGCATTTCCATGCACTACCCATGTATATAGATAGCACGCCCACTATTTCTGTTTTGAATGCTCAAGGGATCCAACCGAGGAATTAGAAGAGGTAAGAAAAATAAAAGAGAAATAGACTACCTTGTGGAAAACAAAACAAAACAAAAACAACAATAGACAGAATAGACAAAATAGACACACCAAGATATCTCTATAGGTGGCATCAGTGTCACATTGACCCACATTGACCCACATTGACCCACATATTGACCCATACATTGAACCATACATTGACCTACATATCCACACATATTTACACATACACATCGTCAACGCATTGACAAAGGCATCCGTGCTTCTTTCAAATCAGCAGAGAGAGAGGAATAAAAATAAAAATAAAAATAAAAAGGGGGAAAGTTTATTTTACAGTGTCTTGGGGTAAAATGTTATCCATTCCCATACAAATGCAGTATTATTTGTCAAGTATTCTACACAAGACCAACAACACTGCAATCTGTTGGGTGAATGGGTCTAATTTGGCGGTGGTAGTTGTAGTCTTCTGTCCATTTTCTCTTTCCTTCCAGTGTCTCCTTACACTCAATACTGCAGGTTATGTTCATCTTGATCCGACATGTCTCACATTGGGTGAATAGCAGATGGCATCGATGATTGCTACAGTTGGAAAGATTATCACAGGGCACATTACAGAGGAAACAGTGCGCAAGAATGTCGTGTGTAATACGCTCACCACGACGAACATCAAATGTAAAGTTCTTTCCACGGAATAAAGAAGGCTGGTGATGCTTCTGAATATACTGTCCATAGGCAGAAATACCCCCTTCAAGCTACCAACCCACAATTAGCCACCCATTTATTGGTATGGGATTACCATTTTTACTTGATACCCTTTCTGCTGCAGATAAGATCCTGCAACCGAACATCGGATACCGCCAGTGCAGTACATGTAGATGTCCTGCTGCTTGGATTTGTCTTGAACAAAAGTCTCCAGTGCCTCCATGCCCTCTTGGAAAGTATCCACATCCATCTTAATAGCATGATCAAAATGGCCCAAATCACTACCCATCATCCTATAAATACAAGAAGAATAGACAAGAAAACCGGTATGGCCTTACTATTCATAATGGTTCCTCATATCAATCAGTACTGCATTCTCTTTCTTATCAACCAGCTCTTCTTGCCATGCACTAGGAGAGAGATGTTTTGGTTGTAGCTGCTGTAGATCCTTTGTTTCAAGAGATACTTTTGTAGCTACTAACTTTGTTTTCATCATTCTTATTATTAACACCTTTGCATTACTAGAGACATCCCTTACATTACGCTTGATCACGACACGTAGCTTGCCAAACATAGGGCTCGGAGTATCCTGCAGACTCTCACTGTAGGCAATAGGACCTGCCTGTGTAAACTCATCAATGCTATCAAAATAAGCCTTGACAGCTTCCAGCTGCTGGACAGGTACAGACATTTGGCAGTTAATACCACCTATGCCCTGTGCAGGTGCTAAGTATATCCTACCCGCAACACCAAGGGCATGGAGTTGGGTGGTAATATCTGCCTTGAGTGTATTTGTTCTCTCTACAGAAAGAGGAACAAGACTGTAGAAGGCTACTGCTCTGTTTAAGCTGACATGGGTAGAATGGTTGCGTTGTGCAGAATAGACGCTTCCCAACTGCACTGTACTCCACTGTCTTTTTATACCGAGAATAGTGTTGGGTACTGTAGTCTGGCAAGGAAAACCGGTGCCTGTAAGAGAAGCTACACTGAAGATATGCCTGAAGAGTCTGTTCATTGCTTGTTAAGAAGAACTTTGGCTATGAGTGCGGGTATAGGCACAGTCACATTATTGGAGGGGGTGGACGGAGGTGACATTGATTATTTTCGCACAGACGTTGGGTTCCAGCATGAGTGTTTGTTTGTATTATTTTATTATTTTATTATTTTATTATTTTATTATCCCAGTCTTGAGTGCATAAACTTATTTAAAGTATTCTTAGTAGAGAATATTCTTCCAAGCTCATTGTATTGTCTTTGTTATGCATAGAAGAATATGGGAATAGATGGATATGTAGATATGTGGATTCATAGACAAAAACAGTAACTAAATAGTTGAACAACAGAATAACAGAATAGATAAATAAGTGAATATATCACTCTATTCATAAGACAATAAGCCAATAATATAATAATATATTATGTTAACACCATAGTAATATAAAAATGAAACATTAAAGTCAACCATCAACAAGGCTGTTTGTATCACTCTGTTTATAATACTTTAATAACTAAGCAACTTGATACCTTGATACCTAAGCAACTTGATACCTAAGCAACTTGATACCTAAGCAACTTGATACCTAAGCAACTTGATACCTAAGCAACTTGATGCCTAAGCAACTAAACAACTAAACAATAACTTGATATTCTGTGTCTCTCTTTTGCGGCATCACACTCTCACCCACTCTTGACATATTCTGCATAAACAAATCAACAGAAAAATAAGTACACAATGCCTATCATGCGTACAAAGATACGTCTTCAAATAAAATCTCGTGCGACATGTATGTAAGATAAACTGCAGATCATCCGAAAAAGAAAAAGACTGTAAAGAGATAAGTCTGAGTGAATGTGATTATGGTTTTAACTGTTGTTTATACTATTATTATAGTTCTATTTACTATATAATACTCATACAAATGGTAGTGTCGTCTTTTCTTCTATACTTCTTTTGTGATTTTTCGAGGCATTCTTCAATGACAGCCTATTTATTCTCTTTACCCTTGAACACACCCGTCCCCTCAGCTTACTGCTCTCCCTCAAAGGTCAATCACTCTGATCTATCATGGCCTATGCATGGGTATAATCCAGACCAAGATAAATATCCGTGCCATCAGGACAGTGAATCCTCGCCAATGAGTTCTTGCTACTCTGCTTGTTCACCCTGTCATAACTCTTCAAATGACCATTTCTACTTGAACCCACCATGTTATTCTCTTATGGATAATTATCCCATTACTTCTGATAACCATCATACTATTAATATTGTCAATAACACCTCTTCTGTTTTCTACTCTACAATGAACCAGCAGCAACAGCATAATTATCACCACCACCACCACCATAATAATAATAATAATAATACTATCCATAGTCATCATGTTGCTATTGATCATACTAATAATACGACTACACTCAGCCCTTCACCAGAATCAAACCCATTGGATGTAAACACATCTATAGATCAAAACCATTCTTCTGTGTCTCTTTTACCCCTCCATTATCTATACTATATACCTACCATGACAACGCCTACACTTGATTATGAGCCAATCTTAGACACTCTTCCTCAGGATGATGACTTTTCTATTGTCACCACACCTGAAATGGACATGTATAACTTACCACAAACCCACGAGTTAGGTGCACGGAGGTGTCAGAGTATGCCCGACATCCTCTCACTTTCTCAAGATTTCTGGCCTACTTATCGTAAAGACAACAATTGCCACGAACAAGACGCCTCCTCGCTCCATACTCAGGACATTGCCCCTTCTTCTCGGAGGTCTTTTGATATTTGTAAATCTGGCTCAAGCGAAAAGCGCTATACCTGTCCTGTTTGCCTCCACAGGTAATTAGAAATAGATATTTGTTTATGTTGTTTTGATTTCATCTAAACCCTTTTTCGTATACTCTATTTCATCCTCGGTATTCACCACTTATTGGAATGAAAGGTCTCGTCGGCGTCATAATTTGCTCGAACACATACAGACTCATAACCCTAATCGGCCTCGTAGTTTTGTATGCTCAAGTTGTTGCAGGGGATTTGCAAGAAAGTATGATATGAAAAGACACGAAAAGATTCATTTTCGATAGATCTACATAGATTTACTAGTATATATGTGTATGTGTATGTATCTCTTCTTTATCATTTTTATTATTATCGTTATCACTCCTTTGTTCTTTCTGTTCTTTAAAGAAAAAGCAGAAGCAAAAATTAAAACAAAGCTATTCTACACCCCTTTTTCAAGGGGAATATACATACATGCATACCCACATGCCTCTACAGGGTTTATTTGCCACATTGATAGACTGTTGGCTTTTGTGTTTCGGTGACGGTTTCAACTATTACCTGTTAGCGCCATTTCTACCCCTTGCATCCTCATCTTCATCTATCAAGGAGATTCTCTAGAATAGTATATAGAACATTTACTCTATGATGATAAGCATTACTACTACTACTGCCATCATAACTTGTATCTTCAATAACAATTCACTCACAATAACAATAATAGATACAGATATCAGTGTCCAAGAAAGAAAAAACTAGGTCTCTGTCTCAGAAGAGTATGGACTGCAGTAAGTTTGGTAATGACGATGTAGAGGTATGGGGCTGCTTCAATGACAAAGAGAGTAAGAAATTGTGCGCTGTAGAAGACAGCATCAACTCCGAAGTGTACATCTATGACTTGAAGGAGGCGCTATCCTAGACTTTGCCACCTTTTCTCCATTAAATACTAAGGGCATCTGTCGTCTCTGATTAGATAATCAAGATAGTCATAAGAGTACAAAAGTAAGAAAGTAGGAGATACATAGTAGTATAGAGTTCTTATTCAGCTAGTCTGCACAAAGCCCTGATTTGAACCTAATTGAGTGTCTTTGGAGACATTTGAAAAAGGTCATTTATAAAGATAGAGATATCTATACTACCAATAGATATTCGGGGGCAATCTTCGTGCTAGGATAGTAAGATATTTCCTGGGAGATGGAAAACACCCTTATTAATATCATAAAGAGAGATGATCAATTTTGGATGGTTGTAATAATTACTACTGACTTGTAATTTATTTATTCTATTTCCTATAGCTCACTCTCTTCTTTAATGTTTGTGTGTGTGTGTAGATATCTCATTTAAAGAATCAATAAATTAGTATCTATAAAAGACAAAGGCAGGAAAATGAACAAGGTTACTCGGGTGCAGAAATGAGCAATAGTTTATTGATTTTTACTTTACAAGAGCTATAAACATTAATGATATATGAACTATTGCCACTAGATGTAGTACTATAAAAAGGCATTTATCATAACTATTGTATAATATTAGTTATCAATATGTAGCTTTATAGAGTGAATAATGGTTAAATGTTTTTGCTACACTATATCCATACTGTCTAATACACAACTAAAATAAAATAGTGATAACTGTATTCTTTTTCAGTGTCTCCATAGTAGGATAAACAGTCAATTAATAATAAAGTATTGATAAAAAGACAGTAAACTTTATGTTACTCCTAGGGTCAGATACTTATGATAGGTAGGGTGTGTACTGATAAGACTGAAATATTACTGCTACCACCACTATGGTTACTAATACTACTAATACTACTATTACTACTATTACTACTATTACTAATATTACTACTATTATCATTATCATTATCATTATCAGTATCATCACTGATTGAAAACAATAGTAATAGCAGCTGGTACATTTATATCAATTGTATCTGTTATTATTTACATGTCCTACTCTACAAAAAGATCTTCATCTGCGTCCCCCCACCCCCACCCTTCTTCTGTATTGATCTCGAGATTATCTAGAGGTAGTTGTGCAGAATTCTTATCCTTATCTCTTCCAGTTTCTTTTTTCTCTTTTTCTGAACTATCCTCCATAAACAAATTCTCATCTGCCTCATCCCAACCACTTGTATCCTCTTGATCTTCTGGCTGTATATCCATCATTAGCTGTGGTAACTTCTCACTCTTATCTTCTTCCTTCAAATGAAGAAGCCTATCGTCAGTCTGTATTGATGATGTAACAATGTGAGATGTGCATGAATCGTAAGTATTCGAGTGACTTTCACAAATCTTAGTTTTATCGTCAGGTATGTCCCTTGCTGACTCTACATCTGGTGTTTTAGCTTTTGCTGTGATTTCTTTCAAGAACTCTTCTCGTCTCTCAGTATTAGCAAACAATGCACAGATAAGCCCAACAAGCTCATCTGTAGAGAACATGACCAAAGTATGACGCCGATAGGCCTCAGTAATATCTCGCATGCTCATCTCTAGCATGTCTTTCAGCAACCAGAACTTCTGCCAGTGAGGAACCACTTGTATGACGTCGGAATCTGTAGCATCCTTTCCAGGCACATCGAATACACTTACAAGCTGAGCTAGACTGTTCAGTGCCCGTGCAATCAATGTTGACTCATCTGCACCAATATCTGTCATATCTTCCACCATCCGTATGAGCAAACAGATAATCGTGTCCACAAGGCTCCCCATCATCTCAATAAACAATGCTTTGTCTACGACTGCATTTGTGTTTGCTGCAAAGAGACGCACTTGTCGAACAATGCCGCCAATGGCTTCATCGCATACTTGCTGCTGCTTCTGACTAGCGATTGACACAAATCCGTCCAAGGAAGTGAAAAGTGGGTTGATGTGATGCATGCATTGTCGAAGTGAAAAATCGTACCATAATCTACCGAGTGTTTTCAACTGGTGAGCAGCTTTTGTCAGTCTCTTGGCATCCATACAGGGGTGTCTTGATATCTCTATGCAAAGGAGTTGGTGAGATAGCCAAGAACAGTCATTGTAAAAGACAAGACTATTGGCAGACTGAGACATGAAATGTTGACAATGGTAGGTAGGCATAATGGCACGGTAAAGATCCAGTAGATCAAAGAAGGTATCCATCAGTTTAGAGGTAGATAAAAGATGTGAATGGGAAAGAGAAGAAGCTTCTTCAAGAATATCCGTCAAGAGAAGAATAAGCAACTGAGGTGTCTGTGTAATTTGGTAGTAACATGTTATCCCTGTTGCTGTAGTATGATTCTTTTGAGAGGAAATATCTGTTTCTTGTGCTTCTTCTATATCATAGAGACGTCGGAGCATCACATTTCTTCCTTGTTTCAGCACAGCATTGCTTCGTTTTTTAGCAAAATGGCTATCAAGATGAGACACATAATCTACTAGACTATAAGAATAGTCTACTGTGTCTAGTAGCATGCCATAAGTATGAATACATGCCTGCTCAATGTCTTTAGCGGCGGCTGATATACGATCAAAATCCTTGAGCTCTGCACTGTTGGAAGGAACAGCAGTACTCATCACCTTTACAATAAGCAGCTCAAATAGTTGTGGTAATAGAGTACTGCCTAATAAGCGTGCGTGCTGCTCTCTTTTCTCTAAAAAGTACAAAAAGAAGAATTCAATCATACAATGTATACCATCCAACTGATCCAAGGCTTCCAAAGGTGTAGTATGCTGTGTCAGTGTAAGCACACCCCCTTGTTCATCATGGTGCAATACAGGATGGATCTCTACTCTCCAATACAGACCAGATTCAAAATAAGGTGAGATAATATTCTTGAACAAGGCACGCTTGATATTGCTCATAGTGGCACTGAGAAGCTCAAGTCGTTGAAGAGAATCCAGTAGCGTCTGTAATCTGATCTCTTTTCCATAAGAGTTGGTGAAGACAGACATGATCTGTAAAGATAATGTAGTGTCTTGTGTAGTGTAAATGATAGCTGCAGTGAGACTATCTTGTAGTCTTGCTATCAATGTTCTCTTTTGAGTCTCCACTCCTGCCTGCAATAGACCCAAGGCATAAACATCGTACCAGCCTGGTGTCTCTCTTAATGTATGAAGACGTAGCTCAAGATCAACAAGGTGTTGTGTTGCTATATCCAGTGTCCATGCCTCAATACTCTTGTCCACTTGATTCAACTTCTGTGCTATGTCTGCTAGTATAGACAAAGCGTCCAGTTCAGCCTGATTTTTTTTGGATACATTCAGTGCTTCGGTGTAGTCATGAAGAGCCTGAACTACTGTTGCTTGTGTTCCCTTTTCTGGATCCATAACACTGGAGTGTGTTCTATATGATTGCTCTACTAGATTGGAGACCCGTTTATGCAGTGTCTGTAACTGAGCATGAGAAGCAGAGAACACCTCAAAGTGGCTGCAGATGTCATTAAAGAGTTGTTCATGAAGCGCGTCTGTTTTGTTATTGATGTCTGCAAGAATAGAGAGAAGAGAAGAAGAGTCTATAGGGTGGCTGTCTAAAACAGAAGTATCCAACTGAGAACCAAGGACATGGTTAATAAACGTATCTCCTACTGGGCTTAGGGTTGACATGGTAGAAAGAAGCCTTGTTTTTTGTCCATCTTTAGATGCGCTTCTTGAATCCACACTATGCCATGAGCAATAGGGACAGTCACTATGTAGGAATTCAGGTACATGGATGGCAATGGTAGTATGGCCTTAATAATAAGACAGTGCCAAAACTACTGCTTTTTTAATAGGATTCTTCCTTATAAAATATGAAACTCGTGCATTCAATAGTAATATTTAAAATAGTGTCTAGACTCCTTATATTAGATGGATAGGTATTGGCAAAGTATTAATGAAATAAAATATAAGGAATATGGAGGGAAGTCTATTATAGCAAGAGAGAATAGAAAAGGTATAAACTGCTTTTATTGAATTCATTAACGAAAAGTCTATTAAAAATATAGTCTTTTTGTCTTGCTCTTCTATATTTCAGGAAATGGTTATTGACAATTGACTATTTGTATTTTATACAGTGTAATGTCTTTTTCTTTTTCTTCCTATTTTTATTACATTACATATATAAGTATCTTTACTACAAAAGTTAGATAGTATGTTGGTGTGGATCCTTCATCAATGCACACTTCATTATGAATAAATGAATGAATCCCTGCCCCATATTCACACCAACCAAACACACCTTATAATTTATTATTTCAAATATTCAACACTGACACGAGAAAAGGTCACTCTAGTAAAAGACACCTGTATTTTCATGTCTTTTTTTTAAAAAAAAAAAGGCATGGACAACCACCAATATAAATGAATAAGCCTTGTAATAATACTCTTAGTTACCTCTATGTGTAATAATAATAATAATAATAAATAGTCTGTCTTTATTTAAACCTGTTGATGAACTGCTGTGACCATAATAGTAACAAAGAATCTGAATACTTTAACTGTGGAATAAGTGGTTTATTTTGATAAATATGTTTATTCCTCATGTTTATTTTGATTCTTTTAAACAGCTGATTATGTAAAGGTCTAGAATTATAAGGGATCCTCTCACTATTTCATTATTAGCTCAACAAGTCCTTAGTTATTATTGGTACTGGAAAGTGTTACTAATTTTGTCGTTTTTTAATCTATAGTGTCACACGAAAACATTGTGTGTCTCAAAAACATTTCACCCTTAGTACCAGATAAACTTCTAGGGAGAGTCAGTGTGTATTGATGGCACTGTAGCCTTCTTAATAAAATTATATAGATGGCAGTAGATAACTATAAAAAATCCATAGACACTGTCTATTAAAAACAGACAAACATATTAGCCTAATCATTGACGTGCCTCTATAGAAATGACAGTAAACAGGAGTAGCACTAAATAAAATACAGGGCCAACTTCACTATTGCCTAGAATGTGCATTATTCAGGTCAATTGGTTATCATCGGGGATATTAAATAATATGAATGAAAGAGCCTATACTTACAGCTTACTTTCTCTCTTTAAAGTCCTTGGCCTCCTCCCCCCAATTCTGTAATAAAGAAATATTTATTGAGTAGAACACTGTTTGCCAATTTTCCGGTATTCAAGAGTTTACCTCAGTCATATATTATAGGCACTATACATATTGACTATCTGTGTATGTAAAGTATTAAAATTCATAAGCTTATACCATACCAGTCATTTACTTCACATACACACCCTATAAATAAATCCATGGTACAACTAACAAGGAAATAATAAAAAATGCTCCCAACTTAAATGAATAATAGTAACTTGCCTAAAGCATAGTGTTTATAGTACAGAATTAGTTCTATTCATAACTAATAACTTGGTGTCTTGTGCAGATATAACGATCACAGACAGCGATTCAACCGAAATGAAAATAATAAATCAACGAATGAAACTAGGATATAGATATGGAAGGAAGGAGGAGTGTGTATGATAACATGAAATTTCATTGATGAGAATGATTATAATAAAAAGATAGACAAGAAAGAAAGGTGTAATAAGTCTAATTTTAGCTTCTAAAGAATAACGCAGTAAAGAGTTCCATAGAATCAAATATCACTTTTACTGTTTATCTTTTCAAAGAATTAAGGTGCAGTGGCTCACTATAATAATGCAAAAGAAAATTATCTCACTCTCTCAAGCACACTAAAAATGCTTAGCAACAGAACAGATGAAACTAAGTTTGTACATTTTGCGGACTGAATGCCTCGAGTCAGATCCATCATATTAAAGTTTCATTATATCTATTAATAAAGACGGAGAAAAAGACATAATAATAGTTACCCTTTTTACATTCCGTATGCCTGTGCATAAATGTCCTACATCAGATACGATTCCACATAATACCCATTTAATATATCTGTCTATTCCACAAATGGGTACAGAAAAAAGAACTATATAAGCAGTCATCTTCATCTTCCAACAGACATTATCTTAACTTCTTTCATTCAATCTTCTAACATCAACAATGGCTCCCATCGCTCGTTTCTCTGCTCTCCTTATCGTCGCCTCCATTGCTCAGATGGCCATGGCTGCTCCCAAGCCCACCAAGTCTGTTGCTCCTGCAGCCCCTGCCAAGGGTAGTTTCTCTGGTGATGCCACTTTCTCTGATGCCGGTCTTGGCTCTTGTGGCACTGTCAGCAAGGACTCTGAGCTCGTTGTTGCTGTCAACGCTCCCCAGATGGCCAACGGTGCTAACCCCTCCAAGAACGTCAATTGTGGTCGCAACATTCACATTGTCGGCCCCAAGGGTTCTGTCATTGTAAAGACAACTGATACTTGCGAGGACTGCAAGAAGGGTGATCTCGTTCTCACTGAAGCTGGCTTCAAGAAGATTGCCGACCTTGATGATGGTCGCGTCAAGATCACCTGGAACTGGGTTTAAGTCTCCCGTTCTTACAATATTGTAAAGCTATTTCCCCCACTGTATTTCTACAATGGTCAATAATAGACAAATTCCCCTCAGCTTGATCTATAAGCTGCTACCTTCTCCAAAGAAAATAAATTGTTGTTTGTTCCATTATTTAATATGAATCTTCATTTGTTTACTCTCATCATGCTTTATTTAAAAATAGGTAGTTGTAGTACATGACCTTCTATAGACAACTGTATTTTGACAGGTGTTATCTAGAAACATGATTCACTTTTCCTTATAACGACAAAGAAATACTAAGTAGGGGTTATTTCCTATAATTAACATTAAATAGGTTCAAAAGGCGCAATAGATGACAGTGAATTCATGCTGTTCTTTAGAAATAAACTAGATTGCTAGTGGACTATATTTGGTTCTTGACAAGATTACCCAAATTAACAGAATTACGATGAGATAAGGAACTACTATTTTATATTTCATTTTAGATCTCATATTTATTATTTATTTTAGTGTTTAACAATAAGTACTCCCTATGTAGTAAACATTATTATTATTAAAAAAAATTAGATAATACAGGTGCTTATTCTACCAGTCATCTCTTTTCTCTGATAAAGGGGCATATTTCATAGTTTATACTTGTTTGAACTAATAAGCTTTGTTTGCCCAATCTTCTTACACGCCAGGAGATCTTTAGGATATAAAAGGAAATAGTCGAAATACAATTGTTTAAGAAATGACATCGATTTGAAAAGGAGCAAAAATAAATTATGTATTCATGTTAGTTCTTAAATAAATAAAGATTATGTTGATTTACCTGTAAATATCTGAATCCCGAAGGAAACCACTTTCGGTGGCGATATATAATATGAATACGAATAAGAATATCTATTCTTTTCTACAGAATGGAGCTATTTGGTGGCGACCCTTTAATCCCTCTTCTGCAATTGTATAGATATTTTTTGATGCATTCACATCCCTGTTCCAAACAATTCTACAACCTTGGCAAACGTGGATACTGTTGAAATTTATGAACACCTCGGTGAAGTTATGTGTGCTACAAGTGTGGCAGATCTTGAGAATAAATATAAAACAGAGGAACTGTTAGAAGAGCTTTTCATCTGGGCTTGAGTTCACTGTATTCCACAAGACACTCATTGTATTGTTATTAGGCAAGTGAAGACTCTCAAGTCAGTCTCAAGTAGTCTTCTATACTGTCTAGGGTGTCTATGGTATACTCCTGAGCATAGTTATCTATCTTCCAAGGATAAAGCATAAGGCTTTTAGGGTGTATATTCTATTGTTATGAGGGAATGCACTTGGGCAGTAGCTATAGTACATACTATAGTATTAGCTACAGTATTATTAGCTATATCATTATTAGCTATATTATTATCATAAACAATTTTATTCATAAACAATATATTCTATTGATAATATAATTTGGTTGAGATATCCATAAAAGAAAATATTAATTTAGATATCCGCAGACCTTTTGATTTTAAACACAGTTCCATAAAAGGGCAATATATTTTCGGACGTAAATGGATTATTGTGTCACTGATTAAAAGCCAGAAAATCTCCTGGTGTGTAGGCTTATAAAAAAGTACCACAGATTAATTAATCTGTATAACTGTACTTGTCGAATTTGGAGTGACATGAGTAAACCTCCTTCAACAATAATCCATGAAGGCCCCTCAATAGTCTTCTTTTTGTTATAGGCCATGCATGTCATTAAATTTAGTCTTGGTCTTTCTTATTTAAAATATCAAATGGGTCTAGATTGCTAACTGGAGTATAAAAGGCTACCTTAAACTCAGAAAATTCGAGCCTGTGCCTGTATTATTATCTCAACAAAGATTAAAAGATCAACCCATAGATTATTTGATGTTTTATTATTTGATGTTTTATTATTATTATTATTATTATTATTATTATTATTATTAGAATAGGAGGTACTTATGCTTGAACAGATTATGACTATGAAAATTCAAATAAAACAATTTAGACTCCACTGTATGCACTAGGTCTGCCTCTACTTGCTAGTTAGTCTCTTGAATACCCCTTCTTCATATTTAGGTTTATATCAAGATAAAGATATATAAAAGTATAATGGATAGAAATATATATATTTATATAAAACAAGGAGACATTAGCTTAGATTGTTCCAAGCAGAGCTTATAAGAAATCTTTTTGTGCTTGACTCATCTACTATCACGGAAATAATTAGTATTGCAGCTCTATTTTTATGCTGTGTAAAATACAATAGAAATTTATTCCCATACAATATCTGTTTTAGAAAATAGAATTTACATAGCATTTTTTTGTGAATATAAAATAAAATAAAACAAGCTTTGAATAATAATTTTAGGGATACTAATCAATAGCTACTTATTATCTCCTGTTTTCCATTAGTGTCCTTTTTTAAAAAGGGTTGTATCATAAAGTCATATTTCTAAAAAAGGACTGTTTGTATTCAAAGCTCTGGGTATACCAAAAGAAAAATGTGACTATCTACGTCAAGCACACGTAGAAGACCATACTATAGATGAGGGTATTATATCCTTCCTAGTTCATTTGTTTTATCAATAAGTTTGAATCTTTGGCCTTAATTTATTAACTATTAATATTTTCATGATTATAAAATAAATAAGGAGTTGAATGAATAAACAAAAAGGTTCTACTAAACGTTCAACTGACTGGATTTTCATTAATGTCAAGACCAAAGGCGACAAATATAGCAAACATGTCAAGAGTACATAATGTCATAATGTCATATTAAATCTCAGGCAATATTGTTGTTGGACTGGAAATGCACATATGAAGAGGGGAGGTTTTATTGATACATATAACTAAGACTCTACACAAGTTGAAACAACAGATAGATCACTAGCTTAATGTTATAGATATAGTTTATCATTAAATTTATTAAAATATACCCTTAGATATATCCTTTTGCTATGGGGTCTATAGTTTACCAGGAAGTAAAGCTATCTAATGAAGCCTTCAGAATAGCGTACATCTGTCTCAGATGAGACTAAATTAATAAAAGCACATGTATAAACACTTTAGTTTAAACAGTCAAATGAAGATGTATAAAACACTTCACTCTCGTTACTCTAAACTCAAAGTTGGCAGAGGAATAAGCCATTGTTTATATGTAGATCATAAAATAACATGAGACCAGTTGGATGTAATATTGTATAATGTAAAACAACTTGGCATAAGGAGATCAAAAGATATCTTAAAATATTATACTTTAACAACTCATACATTGCTTTAATAACATATTATAGATATCTTATTTTTTTCCAGTTTATTCTCTAATTAATACTAAGAAAAACACACTGAATAATATGTACTCTTATTTAACATGTGTTCATAGGCATATTCCAAGCGTTCATCAGATTCAATAGATTAATGCTAATAAAAATCCAAGTTGTAAAGTATATCTTTGTATTAAGTCATTTCACAATCTATTCATAGCCTCATCTCATAGTGAGCAATATAACTTGAAATACGAGGTAATTTAACAGAGTATAAAGATTGAGATGTCAGGTGAAAATTTGTACATAATGTCTGCTCTGTTAAAATTAAATAAAGACACATGCAAACCATCTCAATTACAAAGATATAGAAAAAACGGGCACGATAATGCTAAATGCGTTATATAGTATAGAATAGATATCTGTGAAATCCCAATCAAGGAGTGACTACTAATAGACATCAAATGTCATCTCGAAATAGAAAGAATAACGGAAGATAAAAATGAATTTAGTTAATTTTAAGACTAAAAACTTGTTGACAAACTATTGATATACATCACACATAGTTGTAGTATTCTTAATAAAACCCTCTCTTATTCATAAATTCAATAGATACTGAGATTTCAATTATAAATATACTGGTAGATGAGACTATTTTATTGGAAGAATGACAGAAAGATGAAATGTAAAGAATTTTTAGTGGAAAAGTGGTTGCCGAGAAAATGGCTCCATTTGAATATTGTAGGACTACATAAAGAAACACACGTACAAAATAGCAAAGACAACTGATTTTTAACTTCAATAAACCATTTATCCTTTATAGATATATAATATACACCGATATATGATGTATGATTGTCAAATAAGTTTATCTCTCAAGATTAAATATTAATAATCAATGGCTGACGGATGTTTACTAGCTATCCTGTGCCGATTATAGAGAATAAAAGTTAATTTAATAAGTTTTTAGTAAGAGGATTGGTTGAACTAATCTTTTGGACACTTTTCATGGTCAGTTATTGCGTGATTTCATTTAATAAGCTCCCTTTTTAAAAAGTCGTGTCAATTTGATAGTTAAATTCTCTTATAAAGATTTGATGGCTAAATTGAAAGCTATATCTCTTAAAAGAATATAGTCTTCACTAGATAAATATCAATAGGATACATAAGATCGAAAGCATAGAGTAAAAAAAAATGAAGGCAGCTATGATACTTAGTGATTTCGGGTTATCTATTGACTGCTGTAATTGACTAATTAAAAAAGTATAGTTTTAATGAAATAAAGATTCAGCTCGCTAGTGCCACACATCTCCAGCTAAGTTAGAGACATGTTAAGCCAAGCATTTTAAGCCTTGAGACTATTCTCAATATTAATGTTGTGCACGCTTAAAGTCACTTCTTTATAGTGTCTTTATTCATTCAACTGTACTCAAGTAAGATCAAAGAATTACACTGTGATATTTATTACTCGATGGTTAATGAGTGATGAATTACTTAAATATATTGAAAACATTTATACAAATCATATAATCAACACATTAACTGGGCAGAAGACTTTATAAGATCCAGTATCTGGGTTCTTTCATCTTTCATACATAGTTTCGTTCCTATCAGCATGTTATCAAAATCCTATATTGCCTCTTTTTTACCCTTCAACTTTCTGTTTAGTATTCCTGCTGAACTACTCAATATGATGAAGAGTAAACTTTTTTATGACTAATAGAGGCTGTTTTCTTGGAGTCTTTACCGACTGCCTCCTTTATCATACCCTTAAACAACATCACTGCTTTATATTCTAACAAATACATAGTGGTTTATACAACATTGAAAAAGTCAATAATAAAGGTTTTGGTCTCACCTCATGGCCTAGTAAAAGAATCCTAAAAACAAATAGTTTTTTTTTGTATGGAAGTCAGTGACTTCAGTTTTATTTACACGCACAGCCTGTCAGAAGGAGAGAGGAAGGCGAGAGAAAAGATATATCTATAAAAGGGCAAAAGAAAAGAAGTAAAAGAAAAGAAAAAAGAAAAGAAAAACTACTACAGATCATTGTCTAGTTCTTGTTCTTCTGCCAGAATAGTCACCAAAAGGACTGCATGTTGGGCTACCACAGTGGGTAGAAAGGGCTTGTTATCAAAAAAAAGTCTCCAATGTGCTCTCCAAATGGCTAATAATATCAAACTGATGATTTGGCAAGAGTACATAGACTCCTATACATTTTCGTATGGAAAAGATAGTGCAAAAAGAGCGTCAGAAATTGTTAAAAAGGTGGGTGCATGTCCAAATTGAGACGGCCATACATCAAGCCAGACCTGCCACTTAGGTTGGCATTGGAATAAGAAGTGAAGAGGATCTTCAACAAGGTGATTGCACAAGAGACAAGAATTGGAGGTAAAAATTGCAGGAACAAGAGAGTAAAGTTGTTGGCGGCAAGGCAGTTTACCATGAAGTAGGTGAAACCACATATTGCACGCTGAATGCTGGATGGGAAAGTGCTAGAAGTCTTTCCATTGTACTGTTGTAAGAAGGTGACTGAAAGAAGGAACTGCTTGAACAGGCAAAGCCAGGCAACGGTAGGAGAGAGAGCTCAATTTGTGGATCAGGATTTTCCCTAATTTCAGGCAACTCACCACAGGGCTAAGATCGTAGATCCCTGGTCTTTGTTCATTTGAATCAACCGTCAGGGGAGGAAGACAACATCTCACTAAAAGAGCAGCTAAGAGAATTTTCCTTCTAGTATGGGCATGAGGAATATGGCAAATCAAGCGTGGAGCTACCTGTAAATCTGTTACTGGCTTTCATCAAATTCCCTGTAAAGCTGGATCAAAGAAAAAGGCATCTCTAACAAGAAGTCTTCTGTATCCAGGAGTGTCTTTAAAACTCTCTGAGTTTACTTGCCAAACATCTTTCAATGGTAAAGTCAAGCATGTATTTGGTGATAGAGAGCAGCTAAAGAGGGATTGGGGCAGATCATCCACGACTCTAAGCAAAGTGGCTAGAGAGTTGAGGCCATTATGCAAAAAGAAAGAGCAAGAAGACGGAAAGAAAAGTGGGATAAAATAGTCACCAACATTGCACAGAGACTGAAGAACATGTCTAATGTAGACAGTACCAAAAGAGCCACTGGCACAAGGTAAAAGTAGAGGTGCAAGTCAACACCATTGCAATGCTAATTGATGTCTACGTGGATCCAGTATACCCAGTCCTCCTTTACCATTGGTTGCAGTGAGAAAAGAGTAACGAACAACAGGAAACATACAGCGTTGAAGAAAAGAAGATATAATTGACTGAAGCTGACGAAAGAAAAGCTTAGAAGCAGGGATCACTCTGAGAACATGCCAAGCCCTTGAAAGAACAAGAGTATTAATAACAGTTGCTCTCCCAAGAACAGATAGCTGATGCTGTGAATGGATCTGACATGCCTTACTGATAGTATCCAGCAGTCGAGTGCAGAACACATTTCTCTGTGCCAAAGATGTACACAGTGGGAACCCAAGATAGATCAATGGATGAGCAGACTGTCTGTCATGCCAACTGGTCATTCCATACTGTTCAAGAGCGGGTTGCCAAGAGGGCAAAGAAGCACCAGAAAAAGAAAAGGCTTGGGTCTTTGCAAAATTGATTTTGGCATTAGATGCCTTACTGTAGAGATCCAAATATATTTGCAGTCTATTCAAGTCCTGCTGATTTTTTAGAAAAATCAGGACATCATCAGCATAGGCCAATAGTTTGATAGGGGCAGGAATAGGCTCAAAAGAGTATGGGTTGGCGTGGACAAGAGAGTAGCCATTAAATTGAGGATTGTTGAGGATACAGCATAATAATGGTTCAAAGGCTAAGTTGAATAGTATAGGGGATAGTGGATCACCCTGACGCAAGCCTCTGTCTTAAGGTATTGGTAAGGATAAGAACCCATTAACATTAACCCGGATCATGGTTCCAAAGAAGAGTGCTGTGATAGAGTTGACTAACTGGGGAGGAAAGCCAAACCAAAGAAGAACAGAAGATAGATACAGGGGGTGAACATGGTTGTATGCCTTTTCCTGATCTATCATCACACCAATACTAGAAGATCCACATCTCTGGGCATCTTCCATTACCAGTTGTGTCATCATACCATTGTCAGCTATGAACCTACCATGCACAAAGCTAGTCTGACAGGGGTTTACCAAGGGTCCACATTTACCAATGATACATGCATTCACCAAGCAAGTGAACACTTTAGCATCTGCATTAATGAGAGAGATGGGTCTCCAATTGCAAAGCAAAGAGAGATCACCTATCTTGGGCAAAAGTACCATAACTGTATCACGCCAACTAGAAGGGAAGATACCAGACACCAGAGCATCTTTATACACTTCTCCAACTAAATTGCCATAAAGGTGATGTTGAAAAACAAGATCAAGAATTTCATATGGAATACCATCTGAGCCAGGACTACTTTGACGTGGTGTGCATGAAACACCCATCAGAAGATCATCCATGGTGAATGGATCACATAGCTTATCTCTAACAGTGGCTGGTATGATGCATGTTGTGGGGATAGCCTCTAATGCAGAAGCAAGGGCCGAGTCCTCAATTGGATCTGGAGTGTATAGTTGTTCGTAGAAGCACTGAGCAGCTTCAGTCTTCTCACTAGAAGTGGTGCACAAGTTGTTGGTATTGGTGTGACAGAGACTAGGAATAGATTGCTGCTATTGCCTATTGGCTACAGTGTGCTTCAGATATCCTGCTGATATCTCTCCATTTTCCCTCCAATGCTTTCCAGCCTTCAAAGCAGCAATCTCCACCATCTATTGCTGGAGCACAGCAATCTGTCTCTCAACAGGAGAAAGAAGAGTAGTGAGATAAGAGGTATAGCAATAGTTGCAAAGAATACTGTTACATTTACATTGAGGCGATTTCAATTGCTGTTGGCGCCAAGCAGTATGCTTGCAACCAAATTGTTGAGCTGTCTGTCTAATAGACTCCTTTACTCTTTCCCATTGACTTTGAGTATCCAAAGCACTAAGCTGAGGGGAAAAATCTGACAAAACAGAAAAAGGTTTATGCTGAAAATCAGGTTTTGCAGCCAAAGCTGGGTTAGCACAATAAATTCCTTTACTATAAGATGTTGGGCCAAAAGAAAAGACTATGGTAAGAAGAACATGGTCTGTCCAAGCAGAAGAGATAAATTCCACATTCGAAGAGTGCACAAAAGGTGCCATGTCATTGGATGAGAACATATAATCAATGCAAGAACTAAGCTTTGCTCAACAAAAAGTACATATATGAAGTATACTTGGAGCTGTAAGACAGTCCAGGAAGTGAGATGGTAGTGTGTTAATCCAAGAAGGCACACCACAAACAGGAGACAAGAAAGAAGAAGAATAATTGAAATCTCCAACAAGGACTAGACGTTTAAAGCTGTCATATTCTTGTGGATCAGACATTTGTTGTAGAAATTGAAAAAAGCTCTTTCTGGGTCCAGATTGTGCTGGAGCATAGATGAAAAAAAGATCAAATGGATCAAAGAATTTCTTAGAGAGACAGTGGCCTGTAGTGCAACCACTTCTGGTCTTTGTATATGTCAATAGAGCATACTTAAAGGCTTTCTTAACCTTTTTCTTAATCTGGGTTTTGACAGGCATCTTTGTCTTCTCTACAGCTGTAAGAGACTTGTCTGTTCTAATTGGAGAAACTGTATCCAATGTTGGTTGTATTGAGGCTTCAGCCCTATCTACAGCATCAGCAAGGTTCTCTATTGTTCAAAATATAGAAACAAAAGGTGTGTTTGGTAATGTAAGAAGTATATTTTGCAAAGCTTTTGATGTCTAAAGAATAGCTAGCTTTTATACCTTTTCTAATCATAACAGCCTATCTAAAAATACTAGAGCAATTTCTTCTGAAACATTAGCCAAGTCTTTCCATCACCTCAGCATATTGAGTGTATGAGGCTTCCTAATTTTCAATAATATGAATACATGCTCAGTCAATGACCATAATGTCAAAATAAGCATGATGAAGTACAGTTCAAAGTATTTCTATTTTTGGGTGTTGGTTGCTATTTGTGCATTGGGTATTTTAGCCACCCTATGAGATTGTTTGAAAAAATAAGAATAAACATTGAAACACTTCAAATACATAAGTGAAAAAAATAATGCAAAGAGAGAAGAGATGGAAAGAAAAGAGAATATAAAACCTCAATGAGGGGAAAATGATGAAAAATGATGAAACATGAGAAATGATTGTAAATGAGAATTATGAATAGACATCCAAAAGACCATAAAGTCAGCAAGGAAACCAGGACACCAAAAAGATAACTGTCATCCTGTGGTGATTTGAAATCCAATGAGAGATACTTAGAGCAACTTGGACAATTCTCAGGACACAAATATAACAACTACACTAGCAGCTCCTGGCTTTGCTAAACGGGTTAAGAATGGGTGGTAGAGGAGAGATCAGAGGAGGTGAGGATACAGTGTCTGTTGCTGAAGGAGTCTTTGCACTCTATGGCAGCATTGGCATTCCTGCTCAACACACCCATCAGCAGCCTCAATGAGCAAGCTACCAGCTGATGGCTCTACCTTAAAGTCTTGAGTAAACGTGGCTTGATCAATGGCTTGCAGCAGTATTAACAAACTGGGCCAAAGATCTTGCCATTTAACAAAAGACTTAACCATGTGCAGCAGAAGATTTAGACAATAGTCAATTGGATGAACGTCTTGTGGTGGTGTAGGAACTAAGAAGAACAAGAACGTGGAGCATTCATGGTCAACAAATGTGCAAGTGAGAAAGTGGTCCCAATTGGCAGATAGGTGGCCACATTGGCAAGGAACTGAAGGTGCTGGTGGTAACCAAGCAATCCTCCATTTTAGTAGACAATGTCTTTCTTTGCACATGCATGGTAGTAGAAGAATTGGATTCCAAACAGGTCTACATAGTCCACGGGCTACCATCACCAGCAGATTCTTGCCACATACTAGACTAGTAATTTCACTTTGAAGACGTTCAAGATAACCTACTTTTAATGGATATTTAGGAGGGTTGTGAGCCCATCCTATTCTTTGAGCATTTTGCCAGAGTACATTGCCACGTAGCTTAATCCATCTGGCTTTACTCTGGGGTGCTTCAAGCTGCAGGACAAGGCACCAGAGGAGGGTGTCTTCAGGAAGGGTAGCTGCACGCTCAACAAATTTGGCTTGCAGATAAAGAAAACAAGAGTATATGTTAGGGAGGGCAGCTAATTGGGCAACCTGGATTGTTCCAAACCTAGCAGTAGCAGATCTAGCAAGACAAAGTCTCAGACAAGCAGACTGACAGATTTGTAGTGGGCAGATGCCTAGTCTATTGACATTACAAATAGCCAACCCATACTCAAGGATAGGCCAAACAAAAACAGTATACACTCTTAGGGCTGCTGTAATCCCAAAGCCATACATGTTTACACCCATTCCTCTCAGCTTTTGCATCACTGCAATTGCCTTGACTTGTGAGTGTGAGAAAAGTGCATCTTGGTTAATGCCTTGACATAAAAAGGGGATACCAAGGTACTTGAAAGTATCACAGGTTGGAAGCTTGTTGCCATAGAGGTAAAATGGCACATTGGCTGGGGCATTGAGTACTTCACATTTGGAGGGACTCCATTTGTAACCAAGGAGGGTCAAGTGAATTTTGGCAAGTGCCAGCATTTGATGTATATCTTCTGGGCAGCCCATAAGAGCCACATCATCAGCATACAACAAACAATTCACAGGAGCCCAAGTAACAGTGACATGAGATGGACTGTAAGAGGAATCTGACAACTCAGAAGAGTCATCCAAAACTTTAGAAGTAGGAAAAGGATTGTGAAGGGAATTCTGTAACTCGTCAAGCAATGCATGAACAGTTGCCTGTGGGGAAGCAAAAGAGAAAGGATTTTGAGCACAGAGATTAATAGACCGTCCCATGGTAGGTGGGTGCATACCAACCAGTATTGGGGATACCAAAGCAAACCTCAAGAAACGTGGAAGAGTATCAATGAAAATAGAATAAAGGAATGGAGAAAGAATACTACCCTGTAAGACTCCTTGTTTAGGTAAAATGTCCCAGGATGCTACATTTTTCAGAATCACATTCACCACAATGTCATCAAACAAATTCTGTAGTAGCAAGAGCAACAGCTGAGACATGAAGGGCATCAGCAACTCCCATATGACAGAGCATTCCACACTATCATATGCAGCTTTAATATCTAGGAAGACAACAACTGGAGGTTTTGGATCTTGCTCTCCTGATCCTTGGGCAGCATACAACCCCATAAGTTTGTGGAGACAGAGGGCCTGGTCTAGAGTTCCACAATGAGTGCAAAATCCACCTTGAGCCATGTCCAATGCAGGCATGGTTGAAAGGAGCTCCCCAGCTATACATCTTTCTAAGAGCTTACAAAACACCAATGTCAAGCTAATAGGCCAATAGTTACTAGGGTCATCCTGCTCTCCAGGCCACAGGTGTCCATGACCATCTCCAACACAATGTGAAGATCTGATGTAACAGAGGCACTAGCACTCAAACTAGGGGTTTGAGCATTTCTGCTCTAATATGATCAATGCCTGGTGCTTTTTGATTTGGCATCTTTTGAATAGCAGAGTAAATAAAGTCTACGTCCCATGGGACTGGATTGTCTTGGAGAATAAACTCCTGATGCTCCTGTCTTTCTGTGGATCTGCCAAACACACTCTCTAGGTGGTCAATCATGCAATTGGCAGCATGCCAAGGGCCCTCTGGAGATGACAGGGAAATTGGCAAACGTCTCTGCAGCCTCATTCCTTTTACAGCACTTGTCATCTCTGTTAAGCCCTTATGGACTTTATCACAAAATACATGCCAGGTTTGTTGTTGTGCTTGCCTTATAGCCTTTTTCAAAGCTAAACATGCTTCTTTATACAAGCAGTGGGCTTCAATGTATTCAATATCATTGCCTACCCATTGTCTAAAACAATAAAGTTCTTGACGATGGTCAGCTAACTGTTGTAGATCAGCATTCCAGTAGCTTTTGATTTCGAAGTACAGTGTCACATCAAAAAACTAAAATATTTTTCATTTTCCAACTCTAATTTTGCTATAAAAAAAACTTTTTTTTTACACATTCCTCATTTCTTCTTTTTCTGCTATCATATTTATCATGTCTAACACCACCAAAGAAAACCACCAAGCCTATTGGAAACAGAAAGAGAAATACTGACAACTTTACTTATAAACTCATTGTACACAAGGCCACCATAAATGGCACCAGACAGACAGACATTGTAGCTATGTTTGGTGTCAGTCAGCCCACTGTCAGCCTCATCATGAAGAGGTACAAGGAAACCGGCTGTTTCAAAGCAGGGAAGAGCTCTGGGCGCAAGCCTGTTCTGAAGTTGAGGGACAAGAGAGAGTTTGTATACGAGATGGAAAGGGATTCATTTCAGACAATAGATCAACTTTGCAAGCAGATGACCACCAAAGTGTGCATGAGCACTTTTAGAGAAATGATAAAGAGGATTGGCCTTTCTTCTTTCAGGGTTGTTAAGAACCCTTCTCTCATCATTAAAAACAAGAAGTTGGGGCTTACTTGGACTAGGACCTACCTTCACTAGACAGATGAAGACTGGATGACAGTCATCTGGTCCAATGAGTTCAAGTACTAGCTAATGAGCAACAACCACTGCAACAGAGTAGTGCACAGAAAGAAGGAGGGAATTCTCCCAAAGAATGTGAAGCCAACAATGAAGTTTGGTGGTAGTGGGGTGATGGTGTGAGGTTCCTTTTCTGGTGAAGGTGTTGGTAGACTTGCTGTGGTAGAGGGATTCATCAATAGTGCCAAATACACCAGTATTTTAGAAATGGCCTATTGCCCCAAGCTGGCTTGTTTTAATGCACTGAATCCAGTGGTAGGCTATGTTCTTCAAGAGAACAATGCCAGTTGCCATACTAGTAAGGAGACTAGGAAATGGAAGGATGGGAGGGGCATAGTCACTATGGAGGGGGAGCCCTCTCAGAGCCCTGACCTGAACCCAATTGAGCATCTTTGGGAGGAGCTCAACAGAGCAGTCAGAAAGAAGATGACCCCAAGGAGCACCCTCCAGGATCTGAAGGCTCTCCTGGTGCAAGAGTGAGAAAAAATACCCAAGACTGTCAACAACGCCCTCACCAACAGCATGCATTGGAGATGTAGGACTGTTATTAAGGCCAAGGTTGGAAACACCAAACACTAAGGGTTTCCACCTAATAAATCTGTATATATTATCTTGATGACCTTCTTTATACTTTATCCAATTTTCAAGTCTCTACTGTGTGTTTAATGTGTGTTTTTATGACAAAGAATGAGTATTTCCATAAACAAGAATCATATCAGAATGTAAAAAATATTTTAGCTTTTTGATGTGACACTGTACTTCATCATGTGTGGCTCTTATGGGCTGCCCAGAAGATATACATCAAATGCTGGCACTTGCCAAAATTCACTTGACCCTCCTTGGTTACAAATGGAGTCCCTCCAAATGTGAAGTACTCAATGCCCCAGCCAATGTGCCATTTTACCTCTATGGCAACAAGCTTCCAACCTGTGATACTTTCAAGTACCTTGGTATCCCCTTTTTATGTCAAGGCATTAACCAAGATGCACTTTTCTCACACTCACAAGTCAAGGCAATTGCAGTGATGCAAAAGCTGAGAGGAATGGGTGTAAACATGTATGGCTTTGGGATTACAGCAGCCCTAAGAGTGTATACTGTTTTTGTTTGGCCTATCCTTGAGTATGGGTTGGCTATTTGTAATGTCAATAGACTAGGCATCTGCCCACTACAAATCTGTCAGTCTGCTTGTCTGAGACTTTGTCTTGCTAGATCTGCTACTGCTAGGTTTGGAACAATCCAGGTTGCCCAATTAGCTGCCCTCCCTAACATATACTCTTGTTTTCTTTATCTGCAAGCCAAATTTGTTGAGCGTGCAGCTACCCTTCCTGAAGACACCCTCCTCTGGTGCCTTGTCCTGCAGCTTGAAGCACCCCAGAGTAAAGCCAGATGGATTAAGCTACGTGGCAATGTACTCTGGCAAAATGCTCAAAGAATAGGATGGGCTCACAACCCTCCTAAATATCCATTAAAAGTAGGTTATCTTGAACGTCTTCAAAGTGAAATTACTAGTCTAGTATGTGGCAAGAATCTGCTGGTGATGGTAGCCCGTGGACTATGTAGACCTGTTTGGAATCCAATTCTTCTACTACCATGCATGTGCAAAGAAAGACATTGTCTACTAAAATGGAGGATTGCTTGGTTACCACCAGCACCTTCAGTTCCTTGCCAATGTGGCCACCTATCTGCCAATTGGGACCACTTTCTCACTTGCACATTTGTTGACCATGAATGCTCCACGTTCTTGTTCTTCTTAGTTCCTACACCACCACAAGACGTTCATCCAATTGACTATTGTCTAAATCTTCTGCTGCACATGGTTAAGTCTTTTGTTAAATGGCAAGATCTTTGGCCCAGTTTGTTAATACTGCTGCAAGCCATTGATCAAGCCACGTTTACTCAAGACTTTAAGGTAGAGCCATCAGCTGGTAGCTTGCTCATTGAGGCTGCTGATGGGTGTGTTGAGCAGGAATGCCAATGCTGCCATAGAGTGCAAAGACTCCTTCAGCAACAGACACTGTATCCTCACCTCCTCTGATCTCTCCTCTACCACCCATTCTTAACCCGTTTAGCAAAGCCAGGAGCTGCTAGTGTAGTTGTTATATTTGTGTCCTGAGAATTGTCCAAGTTGCTCTAAGTATCTCTCATTGGATTTCAAATCACCACAGGATGACAGTTATCTTTTTGGTGTCCTGGTTTCCTTGCTGACTTTATGGTCTTTTGGATGTCTATTCATAATTCTCATTTACAATCATTTCTCATGTTTCATCATTTTTCATCATTTTCCCCTCATTGAGGTTTTATATTCTCTTTTCTTTCCATCTCTTCTCTCTTTGCATTATTTTTTTCACTTATGTATTTGAAGTGTTTCAATGTTTATTCTTATTTTTTCAAACAATCTCATAGGGTGGCTAAAATACCCAATGCACAAATAGCAACCAACACCCAAAAATAGAAATACTTTGAACTGTACTTCATCATGCTTATTTTGACATTATGGTCATTGACTGAGCATGTATTCATATTATTGAAAATTAGGAAGCCTCATACACTCAATATGCTGAGGTGATGGAAAGACTTGGCTAATGTTTCAGAAGAAATTGCTCTAGTATTTTTAGATAGGCTGTTATGATTAGAAAAGGTATAAAAGCTAGCTATTCTTTAGACATCAAAAGCTTTGCAAAATATACTTCTTACATTACCAAACACACCTTTTGTTTCTATATTTTGAACAATAGAGAACCTAACTGTCTGTCAGGGAAAAGAAGTACATAGCTCATAGGATCATACAACTGATTCATCTCACTAATTCTTTGCAATAAGCCACCATTCTTTGGCCTTATCACAATATCTTTGCTTTTTGGGGCCTCTTGATTCTTATTACCTATTAAACACATAGCCAAAATCAAAAAGGCTAAACAAACAAAAAGAGAACCCTGACAATTACCACTACCAATGATTAAAACACCAACTTCTATTGATGTTGTGGGTCTGTTGTATTGTCAAGGATCAGAACCACCTTCTGAACAAAATATCATACTGATATCAGGCACACTGGCAGGCAACTCAGATACTAATTGTGCCATTGTTTTGATATCTAAAACATATGGGTTGATTTCATGCATTAAACCCTGTAGCCTTTCCAAGGTTCCAGGATTGACATGGTTGGATACAGCATGTCTATTGTTTGTCTCATTGACTGTATCAAATACATATATTTGAGAGAAATTAGGCTGTGCACCTTCTTCAGGTAAGAGTGATCCTATGCAATGATAAAGGCTTCTATGTATATGGAAAGCATAGGCCCTACCACAGCTGTTTTGGACTTGAGTGTCCAACTTAACACCAAAAAAGTGAATCCAAGAGCATTGTTATATGCTCTTATGTTTCTCTTAAACTCTTTTGACTGTTCAGTGTTGTCTTGCAGAAGTTCACTTATGGTGGAAGGAGTAGAGTGTAATGGCTCCAATATGTATTTGCCTGTTTAATGATAGTAAAAGGTTAATCAGACAATCTGAAGATTAGCTTTCTTACCAAGTCCACAACATAATTGAAAACGTGATTTTAAAATGCTACCACTCTTCTTTTCATCTAACCACATTAATGCACCACAAAAACTACACTTTAGATGCATATGCTCCAAACCATCCCAAGCAGGTTCACAGTCATCATCTCTTCTACCAATACAATACATAGATACTTGGCTGTTCACTCTGTTATTAGGGCATTGGTGGCTGCTAGCACATCAATGTCCAGCTTGACCACAGCTCAGAAAGTGATGTACAGTATTCACAATAGTGTCTCTGCTTTCTCTTTGGTTTCTATCATTGTTTGGACAGTTACAATGACTTTTGCGCAAATGACCATATTTGCAACAGCTAGTACATTGAATGACCATATTTGATGTCTCAGCTTCTTGTATACCACTGTCAATTTCTTCAATGTCAACCTCCATTTGCTCATTCTGTTGGTTTACAGAATTAAGAGGGCAACTGCAATGAGTTCTGCAAGAATGTCCAGGCTGTGAGCAGCTTATGCAGTATACATTTTGATTTGGCATTTAAATAACTTTAGAAGAGAAAAAAGAAGAAGAGTACTAAGATGGCTTCCTACTTCTTCCCTGTTTGCTCACTCACTCAAGAAATGCTGACATGTCTGGCAAAATTCATATCAACTATCCACTTGTCTGCTCAAAATAAGGCTTATATGTCCAGCAAAAAGAGGGTGTCCAACAAAAGGATGTGTGACTGTTTTTTACAAATTGCTAACTGCTAAGGAATGTTTTTTTAATATATAAGATTGTCACACTTTTGTCATAAGACTGCTTTCCAAAAATGGATGTTTTGTCATTTGTGTCCCTGAGCAACTAAAAAGAAAAATGATGAAAGGTAGTAGTGATGTGTGAGCAACACAGAATACTACAAAGCATTATGTCATTGACACTCTTGCAGCATATCAGCAAATGTATACCTGACATCATATCTTATAGTAGTAGAATAGTAAGAGAAAATAAGTATAAAAGAAGTGTACATTTGAATAAATAAAGAGCAGAGTTTAACCACACATTAACTGGCCAGATTCCTTTGATATCTAAGATCAAAGACAGCACTTTTAGAGAAAAATATATTGCATTAATAAATTAAAACTTGGCATACTAATAGGATAAAATACATTGCATTAATTAATTAAGATTTGGCATAGTAAAAGATTTAAAACTGGCATATTCTAAGTACTTGAGGTTTTCTTACATTTTACTTTTCTTAAAAAATGAATAACATTGTGCACAAAGACAGCCAAGGAAATATCTATAATGATAAAGGAATGGCTGTTACAGTAATGGAGATGGAGGTAGACAAGGAGATGTACCACATTGAGACAGTTACAAATTTTAGGGTGTACCTTGACCTCAAACCACCAGAGAAGCCAGAAAAAAGAACTGTACAACCATCCATAGACAGAGATGTCAATATGGAAGAGGATAACAGAGCTCCTGGCATCCACAGGCACTTCAAAGATTCTAAGAAAGAGCAGCTATTTGTATTGATTTATGAAAGGGGTATGAGCATCAGAGCTGCTGCACTGAAACTTCAAATCAACCCACACACTGCTCAGCAATGGTTTTTTTTTGTAAAGGAGACTGAGATTGGATTTATTGTGAAAATCTAATTAGGTAACTAAAAGAGAATCACTATCTATTTTTTTTTGTTTATATGAGTTTCAATTTCTTTTTGTATGGGTTTTTGTTTTATAATGTTAGGGCTTGGAGGAGAGTGGAGCCTTTTGTGGGGGATTGACTGGATCCATGTCAGCAGTGAACTGTTGTAAGAGTCTGGTGGCAGAAGAGAGGATGAGAGGAGAGGAGAAAAGCTGGTCTTGAAAGACAGTGAGCCAGTGTTGGTGCCAACGTGCAAGCAGGAAACAGCTAAAAATGATGACAGTGGGAAGGGAAGATTTGGAGTGAGGTAAGGACAGTGAGAAGAAAGCCTCTTGAAGACTTGATGCTATGGATGTTATACCAAAGTGCATAGACCAACAAGAAGACCAGACCAAGAACTTGATGGGGTATAGAAAGAGGAAATGTTCCAATGTGTTAAATTTGAAAGGGAATTAATCAGACTCAAAACAAGATGCTTTTATTAAAACAATTTTGACATGTCTATTTAGTATAAATAGACAAGTGGCTGTGTACTGAATATGATCTATTACTGTTTTAGGATGCTTGTCAAATAATGGCCTGTTCAGTAGACTTTAATATGTGGTGTCTTAACTATGAATTATGTTGTAGAAAGGAGACAACTTAAAAATTGGTCTGTGACTGCTAGCATTGTCTTTATGATTACAACACAATGTATCCTCTTTGAGATTTCAAATAGGGCATAAGGTGGTGGGGAACTGTAGAGGCATAATGGTATGGAGAAAAGAGTGGAATGGGAGCTTTTTTGTAGAGGATGCAATACCATAAAGTGTGGACTTGATGGTGGGTTGGGAAGGCCCAGTGTTGTGTTCCAACTTCAATCCAAAGACTCTCTATGAATAAGTCAACACAAGTAGTGTGCTGTGACATTCAGAATACTCTATAAAAGCTTGAGTGCACACAAGTAACATAGTACATCTCTGTATCATCTCACTGATTGGTTGTAACTACAAATCAACCTTCTAAGCTCAAATTATTATTGGACACTTAATGAGCTGCCTTCATCTATAAATCCTTAGTGGATTAAATAAGACCTATCAAAGGCAATTAAAAGTGAAGACATAATAGATGGCTCTATAATGGTGTGCTTATTCAATAAACCAACCATAAGGCTCCAACATGTAGTCTACCATTAGGTAGAACAGCTATACCAACCATAAAGCTATACCTATGTAAACTACCATAGGATAAATCATCTACACCAACCATACAGTTGCATCTATCAATAAGCTATGCCATGGACTAATCATTAACTACCAAAAGGTAGAATGCCACTGAAGGATAAGCACCCACAAAAAGTATAAATAAGGAGTCTTTCTTTATTCAATAAAAAAATTGTTAAAACAATGCAAATTAAAATTCCACATCGGGGAATCGAACCCCGGTCACGACGGTGAAAGCGACGGATCATAACCACTAGACCAATGCGGAATCTTTCTTTCTGCTAAGCTTTTTTTTAAGGCGGTATCCAACATCTGTAAGTGTTCCGTTTCAAGAAAAAAATCCATTGCCGATCTCCACCAAAACACTGCATCCATCCAAAACAACAACCCATCCATCTACATCCATTACCAAGGAACCTACCCTCCAAGTTTCAGCACTCTCCAACAATATTTGCATGAGCTACAGTGTTTCAAGTAAAAAGAGACCATTAGAAGACCAACAACCAGAACAACAGCACCACCACCAGACACCCCCAATGTCCAGCCAGAAAGAATTTTTGGCAGCAGTCACGTCGCTCTCCAAAAAGTTTGAGGAGCTAGAGGCCAAAAACCAGAGACAGGAGTAGAGACTGGATGCCTTTGAGGCCCTCCAGGAAGAGAACCAGAGGCTTAGAGAAGAAGTGGCAAAGCTCAAGGCATTGCTAGCAGTCCGCCCAACAGTCCCAGAGCAGTCCCAGCCCCATGTGATGCTACCTGCACCCCCAAAAGTCCCAGAAACAGTGAAGACAGCCAAGGATTCTTCCTGGGCTACTGTCACCAAAATGCATTGCCCAGTGACACAAAACATACCCAGACAATCAGAAAAGCAAGTAGCATCCGCCGCACGTGTCTTTTCAATCCCCGAAGGCCCGAAAGGTTACACATATGTGTATATCCCAGAGGAAGAAGAATCAACTGCCCAGAAGCCAGAAAGCTTCTTAGAACTGTTGGCCTTGACACTGGAAGAGTCCTAGATGTCTTTTCCCTGCTTGCTCTGTTCTTGGCCTTCTTGTGCATGTCCAGTATGCCCAGGAAGTTACTGCAATCTTGACCAAGGCCAAGATTGAGGTCTACAGTGACTTTGACCCCTTGGACCCAAAGCACCTGGCAGATCCAAAGTATGAGACATACTCTGAGGCAGACTTGATACAAGAAGCCATGCACCTGCACAGAAACCATTGCCTTGTTTCCATGAAATACATAGACCACATGTTGCCTATGCAGTAGCCACTGAATTCCATCTAGTTGGGTGGATTGTTGATGAAGACATGCCAGCAAGACCTGCTCCCCATGGCTATGTGGACAGAGATGATCCACTGAATGCTCTCAGGTCACCAAGAAGATCATCTGTCACCTCCATCAACATGGAGTTATGAATAGAGTCTCAATAGGCTTATGGAATGCCAATGGACTTCAACAGTCTGTGGTACATGATATTATGACACACTCACATTCCTTTTCTATGCTTTTCATAACAGAAACCTGGCTCCTCTCCCCCTCATGTCACCCTACTCCCTGGACACAGTTCCATACCTATGGCAAGCCTGTTGCAGACAGCTTCTGTGGTTCAATGGGTATCTGTACACTCATCCCTCCTTCCTGTCCTTTCCATGTCACCCAACTTCCTATGCCCTCTCCCTATGCCCTTGGTGTCCAGTTTGGTTCCCTGAAAATTATATGCCTTTACTTACCACCCTCTCTCTCTATTGAAGCTACCCTAGAGGTTCTCAACTCCATTCCTTTGCTTGATGATACCATCATCTGTGGTGACCTAAATGCATGCCTTAGTAGCATCATTGGTGACCATGATACCAACCCCAGAGGAACAGCACTGATAGACTTGATTGAGGAACACCAACTCCAGGTGCACAACATTATGCATGCCTTTGGTCTCCCAACATTCCTTTCATTTTGTCAAGAGCAGCAATTGACCAGCATTGTAGACCTGTTCTTGTCCAACTGTGTCTTTGCCAACACATCCATGCAAGTCTTTGACAACCTCAGTCTGAGTTCAGACCACAAGCTCCTTAGTCTCTCCTTTGACTATGACATGTCTTCTGCCCCACCCACACCACCACCAGTTCAAAGAACTTGGAATCTGTCCCACCTCTTGGAGTCAGAAGTAGTAGACCTGTACAAAGAAACATTCAGTACCTATGTCACTGATCTTTCTTGCACACTAGCCTTGGCAGTTGAGAATCCACCAGTCTCCTGCCCAGACATTGAGGGTCTCACAGCCCAGCTCAATAGCTGCATTTACAAGGCACTTGACAGTTCTGTTGGTATAAAGGCAGCCAGACCTAAGCACTGGAAGAAGTTCTGGAATGGGGCACTTCAAGAAGCAGTCAACAGAAGAGAACAATGCTATAGAAGATGGAGAATGGCAAGAGGCCTAGACAAAGTTCTTTGGTGGCAAAGACACACTGAAGCAAAGCAAGCATTCAGGAGTGAAGTACAGAAAGCCAAGAGACAGCAGTGGCAGGCTTTCTGCAGAGAAATGGAGCAAGACTTTGTAAAGGCAACTTCCAAGGTGAAGCAGATCAGAAGGAGAAGGCAGCCCCAACAAACCTTCCAACATGAAGATGGACCTGAAGCAGCAGCTGAAGCCATGAGACAGCACCTTGAGACTGTATACAGGGGTTCTCTCCTAACAGCAATACGTCCTCCCTGCCCAGCTGTGACACAGACAAGTGTATTTTCTGCCAATGACTCACCCTTTTCTTCTGCCTTGGTAGAGATGTCCCTGAAAAAGCTTCCAAACTGCAAGGCACCTGGAGCTGACCATCTGAGAGCTGAAATGCTCAAGCCCATTGGTCACCTAGTCTCACCCATCTTGTCTCTCCTGTTCACCATGTGCTGGCAATGGTCCATTGTTCCTCTTTCCTGGCACCAGGCCCAAGTCATTCCAATCTTCAAGAAGGGTGACCCTAAGGATCCAGCCAACTATAGGCCAATTTCTCTGACTTCTGTACTGCAAAAGCTGTTTGAGACATGCCTAGCCCCTGATCTGCACAGGTACTCCCCTCCTCTGGATGTTGCCCAAGGTGGCTTCAGACCAAGACGAGGTGCACTGGACCAGGCTCTGTGCTTGCACAACCTGATGAAGAGGTACTACAGCAGACACCACCACTACCCTGTTGTTGCCTATCTAGACATCAAAGCAGCATATAACACAGTAGATAGAAATGTGATCTGGGATGCCTTACACAAGAGAAATACACCACCTGCACTCCTGGCTCTGCTCATCCACCTATTTGATGATGTCTCAGTTGCTGTGATATTGAACAACTTTGTTTCATTGCCATTCTCTCCAGTAACAGGTGTGCTGCAGGGCTCTGTTCTTAGTCCCCACCTCTACTCTATTTACATCAACTCCCTGGCCGCTTGTTCAGAAGTGTAGCATCACCACAGACAACAACATTTGTGCAGTCAACATCACCAGCATCACTTGAAGAGTACCATGCAGCACTCAGCAACAGCAGCAACAGGCCTGAGCAGCCCACAGCCATCAACTCTCTCTTCTTTGCAGATGACATTGCAATCTTTGGCAAGGCACATGAGGTGCACCAAATGCTACAGCTGGCTGAACAATTCTCTTTCTCTGTGGGTTTCTGTTGGAGTCCATCCAAGTGTGAGGTTGTGCTTCCAATCACCATGTCTGCCTCAACGTTATTCAAGCTCTATGGAGAGCCACTGCCCATTGCCCAAGAGTTTATCTACCTTGGTATACCCTTCAACTACAAAGGTATTAACCCTGCCTCTATAGTCAAGCATAGGAAACAAGGTACCATG